>JAPKLY010000889.1:26403-40838 GCA_026898435.1 Prunella vulgaris
GAATATATGTAAAATAACAACATTTTATAAGATAGTAACACACATTTACTCTCATAGTAACACATATTTGCTCTTAAGTTTGTGTTACTATATGGACAAATGTGTGTTATTATATGGGCAAATGTGTGTTATTATACTAATATAAATTAAAAGCAAAATTTAAATATATTACATATTATTATTTAATTATTTTTTTAAATTTATAACAATTGAAAACTAATAATACTATTTGGGCTTAACAATATGGGCTTAAAAAATAACAATACTACATAGACTAACTAATTACCTGGCATGTGTGAGGGAAGCACGGAGTTGGTTAACATAGACTAACTAATTACATGGCGAGTGTGAGGGAAGCATGGAGTTGGTTAATTAAGAGCCACGCGTGGAGTTTTTTTTCCATTTAATCTATTTTTGGAAATTTTTACGTAGAAATTTCTATATAAATTTTTGTCATATTCAAAATATTAAATGTAGAGAGTGAAATAAAAAATACAGCTCAATATGATTAATATGGCAAGACTTAAGAGGGTGAGACTACCCAACCAGTTTGGGGCGAAAGAAATTTTAAAAACAAAAATCTGAAATGAATAAAAAATTCTCAACCGGCCGAGATTTTGGTAAGATGCACAACCATTCTAATCAATTTTAGTTAAATTTTATAGAAATAAAATATATTTTATAAATATTATGAATAATATGTATTTAAAAAAATAAAAAATATATTAAAATTTGTATTTTCCAATTCTCTAATAAAATAATCAAGAGAATTTTGAATTATTAAGTTTTATTATTATATGAGTATGCTAAAAGAAAAAATTAAGAACATAATATTTTATAAAATTATTTAATCACTATTAAAAAATAAATCAATAAATTATAAGATTTGGTCAGTCTTAAATGAGGGTAACAAAAGAGAATTAGATTAAGGGATTATATTTTTATATACCTAATAAGTTAACACATTTTTAATTCGATCCACCTATTTCATACTTTTTTAAATTTGATCTTTTTGAATTAGATAAGGCATGATTTTTTTTCCTTCATTGGTGAGATGCCTTCTCAAATGCATGATTTATTCCACCTTTATTGGCGATTGGCCTTCTCGAAGACATGATTTATTCCGCCTTCATTAGCGATGTGCCTTCTTGAAAACATGATTTATTCTGCATTTATCGGCGATGCGCCTTCTTGAAGGCATGATTTTTCCACCTTCATTGGCGATGCCCCTTCAAATTCATGATTTTTTTAGCCTTGATCGGTGATGCGCCTTCAATAGGCATGTATTATTCCACTTTTGTAGCAATGCGCCTTCAAAAGGCAAGATTATCCCGTCTTCATCGGTGATGCGTCTTCAAAAGACATGATTATTTTGCCTTCTATGTCGTTGCGTCTTCAAAAGACATGATTATCCCGTCTTCATCGGCGATGCGCCTTCTAAAGTCATGATTATCCAACCTTCATCGGCGATGCTCCTTCTCAAAAGCATGATTTATTCCGCCTTTATTGGTGATGCACATACTCGAAGGTGTGTTTTGTTCTACCTTTATCGGTGATGTGCCTTCTCGAAGACATCATTTTTCTATCTTCATTGGAAATGCGCCTTCACGAAGGAATGATTTATTCCGCCTTTGTTGGTAATGCGCCTTCTTGAAGGCATGATTTATTCTACCTTTATTGGCGATGCGCCTTCTCCAAGGCATGATTTTTTCGCCTTCATTGGCAAAGCACCTTCTCAAAGGAATGATTTATTCCGCCTTTATCGGTGATACGCCTTCTCGAAGGCATGTTTTATTCCACCTTTATTGGCGATGGGCCTTCGAGAAGGCATGATATATTCAACCTTCATTAGCGATGCGCCTTCTTGAAGGCATGATTTATTCTGCCTTTATCGGCGACGCGTCTTCTTGAAGGCATGACTTTTCTGCCTTCATTGGCGATGCCACTTCTCGAATTCATAATTTTTCTTCCTTGATCAGCGATGCACCTTCAAAAGGCATCATTATCCCGCCTTCATCGGTGATGCGTCTTCAAAAGGCATGATTATTCCCCCTTCTACGACGTTGCACCTTCAAAAGGCATAATTATCCCTTCTCCATCGGCGATGCGACTTCAAAAGGCTAGATTATCCTGACTTCATCGGTGATGCGCCTTAAAAAATCATGATTATCCCGTCATCAGTGATGCGCCTTCTCAAAGACATGATTTATTTCGCCTTTATTGGCGATGTGCCTTCTCGAAGGCGTGATTTATTCTGCCTTTATCGTTGATTTACCTTTTCGAATGCATCATTTTTCTGTCTTCATTGGAAATGTGCCATTTTGAAGGAATAATTTATTCTGCGTTTATCGGTGATGCGCATTCTAGGAGGTATGATTTATTCCACCTTTATCGGTGATGCGCCTTCTCCGAGGCATGATTTTTTGCCTTCATTGGCGATTTGCATTCTCGAAGGCATGATTTATTCTGCCTTTATTGGCGATGCGCCTTCTCGAATGCATGATTTATTCCACCTTTATTGGCGATGCACCTTCTCGAATGCATTATCTATTCTACCTTTATCAGGGATGCGTCTTCTCGAAGCCATGATTTTTTTGCCTTCATCAGTGATGCGCCTTTAAAAGGCATGCATTATTCATTTTTTGTAGCGATGCGCCTTCAAAAGATATGATTATCCTGCCTTCATCGCTAATGCGCCTTCAAAAAGCCTAATTATTCTGTCTTCTTCAATGATGCGCCTTCAAAAGGCATGATTATCCCACCTTCATTAGCGCACCTTCAAAAGGTATGATTATCCCGCCTTCATTGTCGATGCTCCTTCAAAGGGTGTGATTATCGCACATTCATCGGTGATGCGCCTTCAAAAGGCATTATTTCGGTGATGCACCTTTAAAAGACCTGATTATATATCTCGCTTTCATCGACGATGTGCCTACAAAAGACATGATTATCCCGCCTTCATCGGCGGTGCACCTTTAAAAGACATGATTATCACACCTCTACAGAGATGCACTTTCAAAGGCTTAATTGACTTTGTCCATTACCTTCTCGAGGAGCCCCGTCTCTCGACGAGCAAAGCCTCCCGATGAGCTCTGGTCCTCGGTGAGCATAGTCTCTCGACAAGCTCCAGTCCTCGGCAAGCACAGTAAGTCCTCAGCGAGCACAGTCCCTCAATGAGCAAAATCTTCCGACGAGTTCCAGTCCTCAACGAGCACAGTCTCTCGAAAAAAAAGTTTCCTGATGAGCTTCAGTCGGCGAGCATAGTCTCTCGCTGAGCAAAGTATACCAACGAGCTCCGGTCCTCGGTGAGCATAATCTCTCAATGAGCAAAACCTCATGACGAGCTCAAGTTCTCAGCTATCACCAATTCTCGACAAGCATTGCCTCTCGACGAATACATTTTCGAAAAGGAAATTGACTATCAAACTCTCCAAATTATCTACAACATAAACGACCTACTGAAGTATCGGAGCCACCCTCCAAGCCAATTCAGGGGCTTGAAGTGAGACCGTCAGCCCGATGAAGGGCTAAGATTTTGATGAGTGCGCTACTTCAAAGATCAAGCTCCGACCGAAGTCAACGCTGGATCTTGGGGGCTAATGTTGTGGCAAGAAATATACAATTTTGGCCCTCCAGGATTTACACCTCAATGAGCCCAATTACCTCAAAATATTCAAGTTGCTTAACTTAAATGAAAGAGAATAATAGAAAGTCTCATTTCTTTATATTATTAATGTTCTAGGGAGTAAATAATAAATTAGAATACATAGCTATATCTAATCACTTTTCTTCCACATAATACAAGTTGAACACTTAATTAGCAGTTTCTAAAATCTCTCAAAAATTGGAAGATTAGAATAACAAAATTAACTGCATACACAATTATATATTGACATACTCTCATTAAGATTTGGTATGAAATAGGATCTATACTAAGATTATAATTTTTATTATTAATATTACTATTGTTAGTATGATTGATAGTAAATATTTAGATGTTACAAATTTTGTAAATAAAATTTATATGACATTATTTGGTAGGGTATAATAAAAAAGTTATACAAAATAGTCCTAAAAAGTAATCTCAATTAATAGAGTGTAATATATATAAAAAGAAAGAGTAGGTATTGTGTGAAAGTGGTTCATATCATGAACCACTTTTTAACAAGGCAAACAAATAAATTTATAAATATCACTAGTACATAAATGGACTTGGAGAGCCCCTATTTTCGCTCTTAGAGAGCGGTTTTTTAGAGCTCTCCAAGCCAAAGCTCTCCAAGTGGAGAGAACGATTTTTAAAACGCTGTGCAAGATGGGGCCTTAGAGAGCGATTATTGACCGCTCTTTCCTAGAGTGAGTTTAAAAATCGCTCTACAAGAATTATTTTTTTTATATTATTATTTTGACTTGCAGAATGGGTATTGGGCGATTATATATAATCATAAATTAAATAATTAATTAAAATAAATATCAGATACATAATTAATGAAAATAGATTATCAAAATAGAAAATAAATTTATCTTATCCCGTAATCAATACATAGTTCTATTTAATTTCTTCTAACTCATAAATCACATTTTTTCAAAATTTAAAAAATTCAAAATCAACATTAGATCTGTAAAACTATACTATATCTTCATCATCCAGAATAAAGTATATACATAAGCGAAAAAAAACAAAACAAAACAAAAACCTCCAAATCTGCTCGGCGACGACTTCGTCAAAAGAGAGCTGTGAAAACCACGATCTCAGGCGTGCGCGAAATACCCGGCGGTTGAACCTTGCTCCGCCTCTTATCGGTGCAAAATCCGTGTAACATATTCACTTTATTTTTTCTCACGCGTTTTCTCAGGCGAGTGATGTCTGTCACTCTCGCTCCTCCACTCAGATCTCAGCGCCGGCGCTCCGTTCCTCTCACTAAGCCTGAACGGCGCCGCCTGCTCTTCTTTCTATCTATTTTCTCCTCTCCTTCTCACATCAGCGGCGAACGACTCCATTTCTCTCGCTCTCCTCTACTTCCTCTCTTTCTTCTCTCTTTTTCTCTTTTTCTTTCAATTTCTCTCTCCCTGTTTCGTGCCTTTTCAATTTTCACAGACATTGGTATAATATATATATACACATAATTTTCTGTTCGTGACTTTTCAAATGTATATATAATATGTTAAATATAATATATATATATATAATGTATAATATATCACTTGTATAGCGGTTGTTGACCGCTCTGCTGCTTAAAGAACCACTCTCCGATAAAACGTTCTTTGACTGCTTTGGCTTAATTTTTTTTTATCAAAATAAAAGTTTTAAAGCAGTTTCTAACAGCTCTACCGTAATTTCTTTCTTTTTTTTTTTAATGTCAAAACCGCTTTCTAAGCATTATCTTGAAGAGCGGTTATTAAAAGAGCTATCTAAGAAGAGCTCTCCTAGCTCAATTGTGTAGTAGTGTATACACCATGTATCACAAAATGGTTTATATCATGAAAATGGTTTATATCATGAAAATGATTTATATAATACTTTGTCAAAAAGAAGAGTAGGTATTGTATGAGTGGTTCATATCATGAACCACTTTTTAACACTACCCAAAAAGCGGGTTTTAGTCGGTCGCTAATTATGTAATTAGCGACCGAAGTTGACTAATGGTCAAACCCTAAATTTTCCGACCGAATACCGACGGAAAAAGCGGTCGGTAATATAAAAATAAATTACCGACCGCTTCATCGGTCGGTAAATTGTTAACTGACAATATTACCGATCGATTAGGTGGTCGGTAATTTATTTTTATATTACCGACCGCTTTTTCGGTCACTAAAATTGAAACCTGGAAGCGGGTAGGTGGGCAATTATTGCCCGATTCGATGTTCATATTTAGCGACCGAAAAAGCGGTCGGTAAGTTAAAAATGCGGTCGCTAAATTTCGAATATATAACAGCCTCTGCCCTTTTCTTTCCTTTTCATTCACGAAAATTTACCCCCCAAACCTAAAAAAATCACTCAAATGTGAAGAAATATTGTTTCAACGTGTTGGTTGCAATCGTTCGGGTCCATTGTCACATTGTGCTCGTTGCTTCAATTTGACCGTACGTTTTTACATTTTTACTGTTTAAGGTTAGCATTATTTGCATGTTGTACATTAATTATTTATGGATATATCTATTTTTATTGGAGATTAATCCTAATTTAATTTGTTAGAATTTTGTAGTGTAATTGATGTATGATTATATATATTGGATTTTTTGTTTTAAAAAATCGGATATGCTTGTTTACAGTCGAAACTCTGGCGAATTTTTTTATAATTCTAATGTGGTATATTCTTAATTTAAATCAGATGGAACTCCCTGATCGTCGTTGGATGTATTAAATATCTCGTCTGATACAAGGATCGATCAACCCTGAATTTTACAAGAACATTCATGAGTTTACTAAGTTTGCCTCTCTTAATCCACACTGCATGGATAGGTATAGCCAGATTAGATGTCCTTGTTAAAAAAAAATGCGGTAACAAGAGATTTTTGAGTATTGATGAGGTTTTAACTCATCTCGTGATGTCTGGTTTTACTCCATACTATTACAATTGGACCGTACATGGCGAAACCCGGTGGAATTATAATCTTGAAACAGTGGTTGCCTTCTATGATCAGTTTCGTAGTAGTGGAGGTGAGAGATTTGAGATTGGTAGTTCGAGCCGTGATTCGCCTACTCCATGCTCTGAGACACCGGTGGATGAATTCCAAAGCTATCATACGATGATTGATGAGTCTGGTTTGGGTGGTCACCACATGGAAGAGGAACCAAATCCTCGTTCGCAGAGATTTTTTTAGATGCTTAAATCTGTCGATCAGAAGTTGTTTCCTGGTTGTGATACTGAGACACAAGTATCATTCAATGCTCAGATAAAGTGAGTCAGAAAGTCTACAATCAATTTGCAAAGTTGTTCAAACGGGCCCTACCTAAAGTGAACACAGCGCCAGAAAATTTCTATCAAAGTAAGAGGCTCTTGAAGGATATGGGTGTACCAACGGTTGCATGCTATTTTGGGGCGACGACGAGAGCATCAATCAGTGCAGGATGTGCAACTACCCTAGGTTCAAACTCTCAGATCGTAGGAAGAAGACATCTTTCAAGTCTATGTATTATCTTCCCATCACTCCTCATCTAGAGAGGTTGTATCAGTCGAGTGCCACTGCAAAAGACGTGAGATGGCATGCTGAGGAGTGTTCTGATGAGAATTCCGGAGAGATGCGTCATCCTGCAGACTCTAATGCGTGGAGACATCTTGATAGAGAGTTTCCAGATTTTGCGAGTGAGAAGAGAAATGTGAGGCTTGGCCTGTGCACAGATGGATTTGCTCCATTCGGTATGCACGGGAAGAAGTATTCGTTGTGGCCTGTGTTACTGACTCCGTACAATCTACCTCCTTGGTTGTGCATGAAGCCTCAACACATATTTCTCATTATCTTGGTGTCTGGTCCTCAGAATCCTAAGCATAACCTAGATGTCTACCTTCAGCCACTGATTAAAGAGTTGTTATATTTGTGGCATACGGGAGTAGAGACATATGACGTGTACAGGAAGGAGAACTTCACATTACGGGCTGCTATTTTATGGACCATCAGCGATTTTCCAGCATATTCTATGTTGTCTGGGTGGTCGACAGCTGGAAAACAAGCTTGCCCGTACTGCATGGATGGATCTGATGCATTTTATCTTCCACTGAGTAAAAAGGTATCATGGTTTGATAACCATCGGAAGTTTCTATGTAATGATCATAAATTTCAGAAGGACAAAGTGCACTTTCTAAAGGGGAATGATGTAAAGCGTCCAAGGCCACGAGTTCGAACAGGTATATAAATATTGTTTATATTTTAATCACTACTTACTTATGAAAAGAGTTTTATCAATTTAGTTTAACCATACACACTTTATTTTAGGTGATTCGTTGTTCAGAGAGGTTACAGTAACTGGCTTGTGGAAAACGACTGAGGAGGGTGCAATAAAACACAATAAACGGATCCTTGGAGGTCGGAAGAAGAGAAGCATCTTTTGGGACTTGCCTTATTGGAGTAAATTATTGATTAGACACAACTTGGATGTGATGCATATAGAGAAGAATGTGTTTGATAACTTGTTCCACGCGATCCTTAATACAGAAGGCAAGACCAAAGACACTGCAAAATCCAGAGAAGAGTTAAGTCTGTTCTGTTCTCGTCCTAGTCTCTTCAGTGGTCAACGAGCAGGTGAGTGGCCACAAGCAAGGTACCAAATTTTCAGAGTAGATAAGAAAAAAATATTTCAATGGGTGAAGGATTTGCGCTTTCCGGACAATTACGTGTCGAACATGGGTCGGTCGTTTGAGCCAGAAACAGGGAAGGCCACTACGATGAAGAGTCATGATTGTCATGTTTTTATGCAGCGGTTGCTACCGATTGCCTTTCGGTACACACTTCCAAAGGATATATGGCGTGTGATCACAGAATTAAGTCTATTTTTCAGAGACTTAACTTCCTCAATGATTACAGTGGACGACATTCAGCGTTTGGATAGAGACATCCCTGTTATACTGTGCAAGTTAGAACAATTTTTTCCACCCAGCTTATTTGACTCGATGGAGCACTTACCTGTTCATTTACTGTATGAAGCTTTACACGGTGGTCTAGTGCAGTATAGGTGGATGTACCCTTTCGTGAGGTATCTGCACAACTTGAAACGTAATATTGGAAATACAGCACACATTGAAGCATCCATTGTTAATGCATATCTCACTGAAGAGGTTGGAACATTTTGTTCTTATTATTTCAGTGATCAAGTTCAAACCAGTATCAGAAGAACATCCTCTTCATGAGTTCGATGGTTTTTTGTCTGTATTCTTACATGCTGGTCGACCACTGGGTAAAGGGACCAAACGGTATTTTCAAAAAAACTGGGAAGAAGAGACGATACAGACATACGTCTTGATGAATACGCCCGAGGTTCAACCATACATAGATTGAGTAATTTATTATTTTTACAAATATATTGTAAATATGTTATTGTTTTTATACGAATATTTGTTATATGTAGGATGTTTTGTGAGCAAACTCGTCAACAAGAACCAGGCATCACAGAAGCAGAGGTTTATGAAGCAGTTCGCCAGAAATTCATATTTTGGTTCCAAAAAATGGTATGTAACACTATTTCATATTAGAAAATGTGTATTTCAATAATGTTCTAAAATTTTAATATGTATAAGGTAGTAACAATCAGCTTCACGATCCACATCTTGAAGCTTTGAGCAAAAGACCACTTAGACAAGTGACATGTTACAATGGGTACTATTCAAATGGTTATAAATTTCACACAGCTGCGTATGCTTCAGTAAAAGCCACTTCAAACAGCGGTGTTTGTGTTACCAGTGGAAATTACAATGAAGCACCGATCGAGTACTATGTTGTGTTGCAAGAAGTCGTTGAAGTGGAATATCCAGGGTGGCTTTCGAGAAAAATTATTATGTTCTTTTGTGAATGGTATGATCCATGACGAGGAGGGAAAAGAGTCAATGCAAACTACAAGATTGTTGATATTAACATCAACAAAAAATACCCAGCTGCATACGACTCATTCATCTTTGCATCACAAGCATCTCAGGTATATTACTGCAAGTATCCGGTTTCAGGCAAACCGAACTTAAGAACAGTGTGTAAGGTCAAGGCAAGGTCGTTGGTGGAAATTCCTACTTCATCCAAAGGAGACACTGCACAATTTGAAGATCCATTCCAAACTGAAGTGCAACAGGCTCAAACAGTAGTTCTTGACGAAGGTATCAATCTTTCTGTGGATTTAGTGGCTGCAAATCCCGATACGGTAATTGTTGACAACGAAGTGGATGGAGAAAAAAAGGTAGATGAACAAAATAATGAAGATGAAGATGATAATGATGATGAAGAAGATGATGAACAAAATGATGACGATGATGAAAATGATGAAGATGATTAGTATTATTACTAGTTAATTGATTTCTATTGTAGATATAGTTAATTGATATTGTTGTAGATATAGTTAATTGATATTGTTGTAGATATAGTTAATTGATATTTGTGTTGATATTGTTGTTGATATAGGGATATATGATTAATAGAATTAAATTTATAAAAATTTCTTAAATTAGCGACCGCCAAAGCGGTCGCTATATAAATAAAATTCATTATAATTTAATAATAGAATAACCGCCTAAAATACGCGGTCAAAAAAATTTGATTTTTATTTAGCGACCTCTTTGGCGGTCGCTAATTAATAAGTTTGACTAATAAACGGACTTTGTCGGTGGAGGACACGTGGCAAACCCTAAATTTAATTAGCGACCGCTTTGGCGGTCGCTAAATTTAAAAATCAGATTAAAAATCTTTCGTTTTACAGAATCACGGAATCATTTCATAAAAAAAACCTTTCCTTTCCTTTCCCCTCCCCTCCGCCGTCGCCGCCTACTGCCGTCGCCACCTACCGCGCGCCGCCTACCCGCCGGTGAAAGGTAGTTTATTATTATTGTTTTATTATTATTAATATTATTATGATTATTATTATTATTATTATTATTATTATTATTATTATTATTATTATTATTATTATTATTATGATTATTATTATTATTGTATTATTATTATTATTGTTAGATTATTGTTAGATTATTATTATTGTATTATGATTATTATTATGATTATTGTTAGATTATTGTTATTAGATTATTGTATTATTATGATTATTATTATTAGATTGTTATTGTTAGTATTGTTAGATTATTATTAGATTATTATTGTATTATGATTATTATTATTGTTAGATTGTTATTGATTATTAGTTGAGTATTGTTATGATTATTGTTATATTATTAGTTGATTAGTTGATTATTAGTTGATTATTTGATTATTAGTTGATTAGTATTATTAGTTGATTATTTAATTATTAGTTGATTAGTATTATAGTATTATTGTTATTATATATTAGTATTATTAGTTGATTATTGATTATTGTTTGAGATTATTTGATTACTGTACTTTTCATAATAGATGAATCAGAATGAGGGAGGAGAGACTGGAGAGGGAGGAGAGATGGGAAGAGGAAGAGGAAGAGGAAGAGGGAGGGGGAGAGGGAGACGGACGGTCCTGCCTTTACCGCCGGTACAGATTGAGTAGTTTTATGATCCGATCCGTCCTAACTTTGAAGTGGGATCCTCTTCTGCTGCCGGAGCTTCTTCATCCCGACAACATCCTTTAGTAGATACTCGGCAACCAATAAACCCGTCTGGCGGACTGTAAGTTTTTTATAATATTATAATATTAATACCTAATTGTTTTATAATATTAATACCTAATTATTTATGTAGTTTGATTTCGAGTAATAAAGCTTCTGGGTTTGTCACGAATGCACTGAAAAGTGTTGTCTGACCTTATGGAGTGAGATCGTGGTCTAAAGTTCCCGATTCCAAGCAGAGAGCATTTTTTTAAGAGTATAAGGTATATATATATATATATATATATATAAATAATATTAATTTTATTTAATTTTAAAATTATTATTGAATTTAATTTATATGTTTGTCATGAATTTTATTGCAAAACCTCTGCGTGTGGGACCCGCGACACGAGAATGCGGTGCGTGCTCTATTCTACGAAAAAGCCCAGAACCGCATGAAAGACTTGGTACACGAGATGAAAGACAAGTAGACGAAGCAGGGGATCAGTCAGAATATGGGGACGGACGAAGAGGGTCGTAATATCTGGGAGGGACTAGTCCAGTATTGGCTAGTTTCGAAGCATGTTGCGAGGGCCGAGGCTGCCAGAAAAAATAGGATGAGCGACCCCACCGGGCAAGGCATAGCCATACATCGAGCAGGCTCCCTGATGATTTACGAGCATGCTTTTGCTTTTGTAAGTATTTAATTAATTTTTTAATATACTCACATTTAAATTTTACTTTATTAAAAAGTTTTTTTTTGTACAGGAGCATGCTTACGGACGGAAGCCCACCCTTATCGAGGAGATGCATTTTGCTCACCCGGTTGGGGAGAGTGGACAGTCCACTTATGGCCGCACAACCGAGCTACACGTATGTATTTTATTATAATTTATGTTCTAATTAATCATTTTATGAATTATACTAATTAATATTAAATTATACACAAATTCTAGCATGGAACCGGTTCCATAGTATGCACCCGGAATTTTGGGCTTAATTTTGACCAAACCCATTTAGTCTTTGGCCCAATTTTAATCTTCGCGGGTACGGATAAAATTAAAAAACGCGGATATGGGTTAAATAATTCGGGTTACTTCTAAAACCGCGCCTTTTAGTTCTCCACTCTCGTTTCAGTTCATGATTTCGTTTTGAAGTTATCCTCAGTATATTTTCGCATTTTTCATCTGCATTTCGTTCATTTTCATCTCTGTTTCACTTCGCGATCTCGTTGTGTCTTTTCGCCTCTGTTCTCTGGTAAGAATTGTTGTGATCATCATTATAATATTTAAATATTTGTTTTCTGTTCGTTTTTTTAGTATAATTTTTCATAGAATTATGATTTCTGTGGATTTTTTATTTTTTTAGGTTATAAATTTCTTTAATGATGAAGAAGAAAGATTTAGTTCCTAAAACCGGTGGTCCGAAAGGTTCAAAAGATGTTGTTTATCAGAGGAGGAAGCCTCTGAAATGTGAAAAAACTTCTGAAGAAATAGTTCTTTTCGTTTCTGCTCCTTTGAAACATGCAGAAACGAAAGAAGACAATCGGCTTGTTGTTTTTCATAAGGAAAAAGAGAAATGTACAACTGATGTTTCAACCAAAGTTAATATTCCAAATGAACGAGTATCTCTTAGGTATTTTTTTTTATTTGATTGTTAATTAATTTAATCTGTGTATTTCTTAATTATTATTATGTATTTGTTATTGTATAGTTGGGTATTTTGTTTTATTCTATAGGTATTAGTTACTTTCACTTCGGGTATTTTTATTTGGTCTCTGGGTATCATATATTTTTCATTTATCTATATGGTGTTTTTCTATTTTTATTTGTTTATTATGTATATTTTAGTGATGTTTTTGTTTTATTAATTAATGTTGTTGTTGAATTTGTAGTATTGGTTTTGTATTGAAGTATTTATGTATTATTCCTTGGGTATTTTTTATCTGTTCTTGGTGTATTGTAATTTTCTCTTGAGGTTTTTATTATTTATTGTTTGTGTATTTTTTATTTAGTCTTTGGGTATTTCTGATATGGACTTTAGGTATTTGTATCTTGCTCTTGGGTATTGTTTAGGTGGTCTTTGGGTATTTTTATATGGACTTAGGTATTCTTGTTGATAATTTTTTTGTTATATTAATTATAGTATTTTTATTGCAGTAAAACCATTTCTCAGTGTTGTCCCAGTGGGTTGTCTGATTTGGTGAAATCGTTGAATGATAGACAAAGGTCTGATGTGGAAAGTATTGGGTTTCAAGGTTTGCTGCATTTACAGCTTAACAGGCTTATAAATCTCGGAATGATTGACTAGTTGGTTGAAAATTTCAACGGAAGCAGCTTTATGTTAACGATTGATAATTTTTGGCAGTTTCCAATTACTGCTGATGATGTTTATGATGTTTTTATGATTCCAAGAAATGAAGGAGTAGAGGTTCCTCTTTACAATAGGTCTGATAATTCCTCTGCTTTTGTTACGTTATGTAAAAAATATGATATTGCTGCAAAGAGTCCCTTATGGAAACTTCCTTTGATTATGACTGAAAGATGTTCTGATGGTGGAGAAGATTTTAAGCGTTTCTTTGTTTTGTATAGTTTGTGTTCTTTTCTTTGTCCTACTGCGAATAGAACTGTAAATCCTATTTTCTTTAAAGCATTAGTCGATGTAGACTCTATTTGAAAATTTGATTGGTGTACACTTGTATTGACGAGGTTGGCTGAATCTGTTTTGATGTACAAGAAGAGTGGTGTAAAAAATGTTAGTGGTTGTCTTATTCTTTTGCAAATCATATACTTTCACCGTTTGAGGTGGAGAGGTGTTTGTGAACCAACCTCTTTACCGTTGATTAAGCATTGGACGGATGATAAAGTTAAGAAAAGGTGTGTCTAAGAGTTTGAGGCTGTACAATTTGGGTCAGGGCAGTTGATTGAGTGTTATCCATTGACTAATAATGGAATTTTGGATTATTTAATGGCTTCATCATTAGAGTCAGAGGAAGAGGACGATGATGAGCATGAGAAAGTTGGTGAGAAAGTGGGTGAGAAAGTTGATACTGATTCTTTCCAGGTACATGAATTGTAATTTTATGTTCTTTAGGTATTTTTTTGTTCTCTTTGGGTATTACTGTCATGTTCTTTGGGTATTTTTTTTTATTCTCAATGGGTATTATTGTCATGGGTATTAGTATTTTCTCTTTGGGTATTACTGTCATGTTCTTTGGGTATTTTTTTAT
>JAPKLY010000889.1:40848-71277 GCA_026898435.1 Prunella vulgaris
ATTTTCTCTTTGGGTATTACTGTCATGTTCTTTGGGTATTTTTTTATTCTCATTGGGTATTAGTGTCATGTTCTCTGGGTATTAGAATTTTCTCTTTGGGTATTACTGTCATGTTCTTTGGGTATTTTTTATTCTCATTGGGTATTAGTGTCATGTTCTCTGGGTATTTTCATTATTATTTTTTCTAAGTTTGGTTTTTTATTTCTTATATTATATTTGCAGGAAATTAAAGATTTGTTGTTGGCAATTCAAGGAGAAGCTAGATCATTTTCTGTAACTTTTATGACTAAGGTGCTAATGGATCGTATTGGAAATGCAAATCCAAGCAGTACTCAGATTGATTCTACTCCTGAATCTGATGTCTCAGACACTCAGAATTTTTTTATGAATCCTAAGCTTCATCAGTATGTTGATAAGCTTGTCAAGTATGTTACATTGATGAAGGAATTTGCTGCTTCAGCTCCCAATTTTGACTTGCTAACTCCTGATCCTGTTGTATTTGAAACCAATCTTACTAGTGATGAAGATTGGTTTGATGATGCTTTTTATGCAGATATTGTTGGAGATAGTGTTATGTTGATTAAGGAGAAAAGAGATGTAGGAATTGATTCTAGGAAGGGGAAGGAGAGTGAAATGCCTGTTAAAGTGAAGGATGTTTGTCAAAGTGATAAGGGTGTTCAGACGGATGTTGTTGAGGAATCTGATCTTGTAATAGGCTGTGGTAAGGTTTTTCAGACTGATGTGGTTGAGAAATCTGTTGATAAGGGTGTTCAGACAGATGTTGTTGTAATAGGCTGTGGTAAGGGTGTTCAGACTGATAAGTTTGAGAAAGCTGTTGATAATAGGCAAGGTGAGAAAGTTAAAGTTGCTGAAAAAAGTGTTGATGCTGTAATGAAAAAGTTTGAGAAACCTGTTGTAGTTGAAAGTGGAGTTGTTGTAAATGAGAGTCAGAAGGATTCAATCATTGTGAGAAGGAAGTTGGATGGCACTGATCAAGAACTTGAAGATGCTGTGTTATCTGTTAGCATGAAGAGAGTGAATTTTGGTAAAGATATTCAGTATTTGTTTTGGTCAATAAAAACCGAAGTTGGTTATTTATCCAGATTTTTGAGA
The DNA here is from genome assembly GCA_026898435.1 of Prunella vulgaris. Classification (NCBI taxonomy): domain Eukaryota; kingdom Viridiplantae; phylum Streptophyta; class Magnoliopsida; order Lamiales; family Lamiaceae; genus Prunella; species Prunella vulgaris. The sequence goes on from JAPKLY010000889.1 coordinate 41,962, forward strand.
GGTAATAAGAAATTTTGTAAAAAAATGTTTCAAACTCATTTGGAGGTTGTGGATTTCTGTTTTTATGAAGGAAATAGTGTTGTTAACTTGTAAGTATTATTTTAAATTTTTTTAATATTATTATTAATGAATATATGCTTAATTATATATATAATGATTCTTTTTTTTTTGTTGCAGAGATAATTATTATATGCACAAGAATTGTGTTTGTGTATATAAACATGGTATACTGAGTTTGATGCCGAATGAAGAAATTGATGTTAATATAATCACTGCATGGTGTTTGGAAGTGAATGAAGAGATTATTGCTGATTCTAGGAGGAGTAGATTCTTCTTTAATCTTAACCACAGTGTAAGATTTCTTTTTATTTTTTGCTTTTGTGTGTTTATGAATTCTTGGTTATTTGTAATTGTTCTTTGGGTATTTGTCATTTCTTCTTCGGGTATTTTTCTTTTTCTTTTGGGTATGTACCTGTTATTCTTTGGGTATTTTTCTTTTTTCTTTGGGTATGTGTTAGTTCTTCTTAGGGTATTTTTCTTTCTTTTTTTGGGTATGTCTCAGTTCTTCTTAAGGTATTTTCTTATTTGTTTGGGGTATATATATTGTATTCATTGTGTATTAGTAAATTGTCATTTGTTTTTTATTTTTAAAATTATTATTATGTTTAAATTTAACTTGTTTATTATTTTTTGGAACAGTATGTTGTTGCTCGAGTTATTATTGATCGAGTGTCTGTTGATGTTGTTGAGAAGGATTTTTTTGAATTTTGGAACTCTTGGTTTTCTGTTTCTGAGGATTCATTTATGACAGCTGAAATGGTTAGTTTTTTTTAAATATATTTTTATGTATTTTTTAAATATTTATCTTTTAAATATTTTTTTTCCAGATATTTGTTCCTGTTTGCATCCACAATCATTATATTGTTGTTGCGTTCAACTTTGTTGATGGGAAAGTATAATTGTTGGATAATATGAAGCACGAGGAAAAGATCAATTCCAACACCCGAAGTACTCAATTATTGGTAACTTTAATATTATTATTTATTTTTTATTTGATTTATTTTATTGTATATTATTATAATTTTTATTATCTTTATGCTTGCAGTGTCATTTGATGAAAAAAATTTTGTTGTCCAAAAAATACCCTAAAGCTGATTATGTTGAAAATCTCACTCTTGAAAGCGTAGCATTGAGATGGCAAACGGGGGAGGGTGATAAAGATTGTGGTGTATATATGATGCATCATATAAAACATTTCAATGGCATTCCCTACTCCTATCCAGATATGACCAAGGTATTTTTTAAAATTTTAATGCATTTTTTATTTTTTAGTATTATGTTATATTATTGAGTCATAACATTTTTTTTAGGCTGAAATTCGATTAATAATGCGCGCTGAATTCTTATCTGTCATAATTCTGTCGAATCTCAATGAGTCTAGGGCTACAGTTATAGAGAAGGTTTATGATTTTTATAAATCTAAGCCAAAGTTGTTAGCTGAAATTGCCAATGAAAAGAAGATGAAAGATCAAAGAGCAATAGAGGCAAAGAAAAGGCGAACTGCTGATAGTTTAAAAAACATTGATTCCAATTTGGGAAGGGGGAAGAGGAAAAAATGAAGTACTTGGTTTTTTAAGGTTGTTTGTGAATTTGTGTATAATGAAGTTTACAATTATACTCTTCAGGGTTTGAGTTTGTACTGGTTTTTGAGGTTGCACTGGTTTTTGAGGTTGCATGTTGTTTTTGGTTGTTGGATATTGTATATATGTAGTTTATTCTTAGTTTTTTAAATGTAGCTGCTGATATTTACTATTCATTCAATGTTTTTCTGCTTTTTTTTGTGTATAATTCATTGGTATATATATTTGGTCTTTGGGTATTTTTATTTGGTCTTTGGGTATTTTTATTTGGTCTTCGGGTATTTTTATTTTGTCTTCATGTAGTTATATTTGGTCTTCGGGTAGTTTTATTTGGTCTTAGGGTATTTGTTATATAATATTGAATTATGTAGTTCGGTATAAATAATTTAATATTTAATTGTATTAATTCAATCATTTAAAATATTTTTTTTTAAAACTTTATTAATACCTGATTATACTTTTATTATACCCATATTATATTGAATAATATAACAAATATTATTTTTTATAACTGATCTTATCTTTAATTATATAACATAATAATTTTTTATATTTAACAATTATTTAAAAATAATTGATATTTAAAATATTTTGAAGTTTTTTTTTTTTTTGTGTTTATTTATTTAAGTATTTTTATTCTTTTAATATACCAGAATTGTATACATTAATACCCGAAGTGTACTATATTAATACCTGAAGAGTTCTTTGTTAATACCCGAAGAGTGAAGTTTTAATACCTATATTATAATGAATAATACTCCAAATATTATAACTATTATTTAATAATACTTTTTAACCTATTATGAACTTTAATAAAAAATACTAATTTTTGTGTATTATTGATTATAATAAAATCTTATTGATTATACTCTAAGAAAAACTGACACATACACAAAGAAAAAAGATAAATACCCTAAGAAGAACTAACACATACCCAAATAACAACTAATAGTAACCAAGATTCATCAACACAGAAAATCTAAAACAAACCAAATAATTAATTGTGCATCATAAACTTAATACTTAATATTAAAATGCATCAATCATAATTATCCAAAATCATCCTCTTATGAGGGAAATACAAATTAAACATAGTAATTGTTTTCAACAACAACAAAGAAAATAAACATTCTAAAACATTGATTAATTGTTTTTTACACTGACCCTTATCAAGATATCAGAATCAAACTCATATTCAACCATGCTTCCAACAATTGCATTGTTCTCAATCAGAAAATCCTTCCATCCACTGCACAGTGAATGGACTCCTGCACCCCTTTTTCTCACCTGCACAGCCCACAGCCTGTCTTGATCATCCTCCAGTATTACTTCAGTCTTATTACGAAGTCCAACAGCCAATATGAAACTCATTGGAATGTCCTGTATTTTATATAATTTATAAATATAAGTGAAATATAAATATATTGTGTATATGTCTAATTTTACATATATATATATTTTTAAATATACATATTTATAAAATTACCATCTTGTTGGCCCTGAAGTGATAATCTTTGACCTGCTTTGTGAAACTTAGATTCCTTGCTCCAATTGAAACATTTTCTTCTTCATCATCCTCATCAAAAGTGTATTTTGCTAAATACATATTTATAAATTTGTAAGTTTATAAAAAAAATATTAAAATGTAATGAAGAATTTAATTTTATGAATATAACAAACCATGGGGTGTGCAGCCTTTGCAGCAACCTGATTTAGAGAACAACATCACATGTAATGTGTATGGATTAACCACTGTGAAGGTAAGCACATCATGTACTTTTATACCAGTTTCTTGTACAAACCTCTGCCATCCTCCATTAAAGTAAAAAAATTCTCCCATTCTATCTACATTTACTTTCCAGGTTTTTCCAGGGTTATTGGCTGCTATCAGTGTTATTTCAGTTGATTCTTCTTGAAACATGTGTTCAAAATCATCAATAAATTGGCCAGGTACTCTCTGCTCACAACATAGGTAATTATCATTAAATGTTTTATGTATTTTTATATATTAAATGAAAAAAAATTCTTACCATTCTAAGCAGATAGTATTGCCTGTTGAGTAGTACCCGTATGAAAGACATCTGTCAATACCCCAAAAATACAGTATTAATACCCCATGCATTATACAAGTATACCTAGTTAACTAATATTAATACCCAAGATTTAATAAAATATTTTAAGAATAATTTAATATCAATTAAAAAATATAATTCCAGAAAACGTATTTCATACCCTACATTGTTTAATATGTCAACAATAATGTATTTTATATAGTAATATATTATGTAAACAAGTATGGCGGTCCCCCCATAACATACTATAAATGGAAAGAAAGTGTGGAGGTCCCCCCACCACATAGAATTATCTATTTGTATATATATATATATATATATATATATATAGATAGATACAGAGAGGCATAGAAATAGAGAAATGAAGATTTTTAGTGACATAGATATTTAAACCCTTGTACCTTTGGAAAGTTTTTTATGTTTGATATTTGTCGAAGCTTCGCCGATGGAAGATGCTTTCGCTTTCGATGAAGATGAAAAGCCTTTTTTTTCTAGGGTTTCGATTTTGCTATATATAGTATAATATAATTTTATTATTTTTATTATTTTTTTATTTTTTCTAGGGTTACGATTTAGCGTTCTTTTTTTAATAAAATATTCTTTTTTTCTAGGGTTTGTTACTATTTTGGTAATGATAATTTATTCTTCGGGTATTAATTTTTAATCTTCGGGTATTCATTTTTACTCTTCGGGTATTCATTATTACTCTTCATATTTGTATTTATATTTGTTATTAGTTTATTCATATTTCTTAATATGGTGTTTATATTTGTTCTTAGGGTATTCATCTTTGTTCTTAGGGTATTTCTCATATAAATTACAATAATAAATTAATTAACAAGAGAAATAATTTTAGTAACAAATAAAAAAATAACAATTCGAAATCTATATATATATAAAACAATAAATACATTCCTATTTCAAATTATATGAGGATTAGGTGTAATTGATCCAAATTCTTTCATTTTTGATGACTGTGAATTTCCTGACTTGCTCTTTTTTTTTGTATGGATTCCACTCTTTATCCTTTTTCTTCTTCCCTTTGTCACTGATCTTTCTGGGTCAAGAACTCTCTTTGATGTTTCAGAATGAGCTTCAATGTCTTCATTTTGCTTTGAATTCTTTGCAGTTAGAACTTAACATATTTTCTCATATCCTTCTTCTAGGAATTCTCTCATCTCTTCATTTTCTTCACTCATCATTACTACGTTGTAGTATTTTCTTATGATATCATGTCTCCATGGTATATGGCTGGAAAACTTTCCCCTATTTCACAAAAATAATTGTAGTTAGAATCTGTTCATATCTGTTTAAATATAAATACCTGAAGAAGTTTTATTAATACCCAAAGTATAAGAAAAGAATACCCAAAGAAATATTTTAAATACTCTTGTACTATTATAAAAAATTAATAATATTTTAATTTATAAATAAGTAATACCTGTTATCACTTGTTGCTTCAGTCCCAATCTTGTCCCACACTTGTTCCTTTGCAAGTTTGGTCCATCTTTTCAATATGTAATTCTCGGGTATCCTTTGTATAGAGTTTACATTCATTACTCTCATGCAATGATAGCATAAAATTCCATACTCTTCAAACATTTTGCAATCACAGCTAAAAAGATTCATTGAAGTGTCGTACTCTACTCTGCTATTTCTTGTTCCATCATCATTCATAACATTATAAACCAATGTGGTGTCATAGAACTCAGAAACAGTTGAAGAAGCAAAAATGGACTTTGAGAACTCTTCTTTAAAATGTTTAAATATTGTATGAGTGTATACCTCTGCAGCATGCTTTATAATCCCTTTCATTCCAAAAGGTGATTCATGGGTCATTCTTGAACACTTGAACTCATCCTTTTTTTCAGTTCCCCTCCATTGAGTTAATGTGTCATTGAAGATCTTGTAGAATTCTGTTAAATTCGTCTGTTTGTGAGCTTTGAGTGCAATTGCATGATTCGTTCTTTCACTTCTTTGGGACGATCTTATTCCAGCAGAAAATATGTCCTTGCTCAATGCCGTACACCATTTATCTTTAAGACTATAGAGTCTCTTAAACCAGGCATTATTTTCCAATCCGTAAGTATTTATCATGTTTTCCCAGCAGATTTCAAACTCTTTCTCATCAAAACAACCTGTTAAGCAATGGTTAAAAGCACTTTTAAATGGACCATCTTTCTTTAGTTCTCCAAATCTGCTGATTGCATTTTGTTGTAGATGCCAAAGACATAATCTGTGTCTTGTGTCTGGAAATTCCTGTAATAGGAATACAAGATAAAGAATATAAACAAAGATCAATATAATAATATCTATAATTTAGTATTACAATAACACTATATTTTCAATACCGGAAGTACATTATATATATACCCAAAGACCAATTATATAATACCTAAAGAGAGGATATTAATACCCAAAGGTATTTTTTAAAATATATCTGAATACCTGAAGTAAATTATATGTATACCTAAAGAAGAACATTATAATACCCTAAGAGCAGATATATATCTCAGAATTGAAATTTATAATTTCTATAATAACTAATACATATATTTTAATACCTTTTCGAGTGCATTTACTATTGTCAAATCTTGGTCTGTGAATATTGTTTTTGGGTTTTTATACCTCATTGATTTCTTGAACATTTGAAAAAGCCACTCAAAAGTTTCTGTCTTCTCATCGGATAAAAATGCACAGCTAAACATGACATTCTTCCAGTGATTGTTTATTCCAACAAAAGGAGCACATATCAAGTTGTACTTATTTGTTCTGTATGTTGTGTCGAAAACCATTACATCACCATATATTTCATAATCTTCCATCATCATTGAGTCTCTCCAAAATATACTTGAGAGTCTACCATCTTCATTTAATCTGATCTTGTAGAAAAAACTCTTTTCTTTAGATTCTTGCTTCTCCATAATATCAATTAAGTTACTAGCATCTCCTCCTCTAACTTCTTGCATTTTCAGTTTATTCACCAGATTGTAATGGTCTTTCACTGTGTGGCCCAAATTTTCTTCTCCTCCAACCTCATGCGCCATATATCTATATGAATCAATAACTCTCATTCTTGATGATATCATATCCTCTATAACCTTGCTTTTTTCCAATGTAATTTGTCTTTCTGAGCGATGTAAATGACCCCACTCTGTTCTAGTCAAGACATGATTGTGTTCCATATCATGTTGAACAACTTCATATTTTCCATGATTATTTCTTTTGACTAGAATTCTAGCCTTGCACTCTGTTCTTGTAATCCCAATATTTCTTTTTTTTCACTGATATTCCAGTGTTTGAACCAATATCTTTTTTTCTTAACCCTGAACAAGAACACATAAACCTCTTTGCTAATATTATACTTTTGTCAAGTGCACAATATCTGTTTGATGATTTTCTCACACTGAATCCCAAAGAACGTGCATGCATGCAGTACAATTTATACATTTGATCAACTGTATCTTTCTCCACTCCAATCAAAGAACCTCTTATATCACGACAATCAGTACTAGATTCTGATTTATGTCAAAAATCATATCAGTCTATTTAACAAAATAATATAATGTACAATAATAATATAAGAAACATTGTAAATAATACAATGTATAAAATCTGTAAGAGTTTCTGATTTATTTAGTAATAATTCCACATTAATAATTCATAATACCTAAAGAGTTCTATATTAATGCCTGAAGAATACTATATTAATACCTGAAGAGTTTAATTTGAATACCTGAATTTTCTTCTTGATCATATTGCTCTTCTATTTCATGTTCTCTTCTATTTCTTCTTCCTCATCTCTAAGTTGAATTGTGTAGAGATCATCTGCTGTGAGTAAAATAAAATTAAAACAATTTATTAATCAAATTTATTACTTATTGTAGGAGTTTCTGATTTATTCTTTACTGATACCTCAATAATATTTGATAATACCTAAAGAGTCAAAATTAATACCCAAAGAATTGTAAATTAATACCTGAAGGTTTCTATATTAATACCCAAAGAATTGTAAATTAATACCTGAAGGTTTCTATATGAATACCCAAAGATATCAAAATTAATACCTGAAGGTTTCTATATTAATACCCAAAGATTTGTATATTAATACCAAAAGAGATCAATATTAATACCTTAAGGTTTCTATATTTATACCCGAAGAGTTTAATTTGAATACCTCATATATTATTGAAATAATAACTGAAAAAATCGTACCTTCTTCCACATTAATTGTTTCCGTTTCTTCAACATTGATGATGCATTTTTCTATTTGCTCATGTTGTTCATCTGTTTGATGTTCTTCTATTTCTTCTTCATCATCATCTCTAACTTGAATTGTATAGAGATCTTCTGTGCGTAAAATATTTTTAGAAAATTATTATAATATGATTTTTAGTATAAATTGTCGAAGGATTTCTATAAAAATACCTGTTGAATCGAAGTTTACAGTTGGATCGTTCATAATGTCGTGCTTGAATCTGTGTCTTCTTTTTTATTGAAAAAACCCAGTGATGTTCTTCAAGTTTTTTCATTCGCGCGAACCTTTAATTAGGTTAAAAATGGGTCTAACCCGTTTATTATAAGATCCACGAAATTTTAATTATTTGGGCTTGGTCAAAATTGAATTCCGAAATTAGGCCCAATTATGGGTGCATAGCATGGAACCGGTTCCACAACAGAACTACTCTAAATTATAATTATGATTATTGTTTAATTTCAGAATGAGATGGGGCAGGTCCTCGAAGAGGCTCAGACGGCGTCGGCACCCACCCCGGAGAATTCTTCCCCCGCCCCTGTTGACGAGGACCAAATCTTTCTGAATGTGGTCAAACCGAAGGAAGGGAAGTATATAGGATTGGGCAGTCACAGTAAGGCTGTCCGCCTATCCCAGAAGGGGAGCTCTTCCTATTCCCTCAACTCTTACCCCTCCTCCGATGTAGAAAGTCAACTCTCCGATGTGAGAAAGACATTGGAGAAATATTAGACAAAGGATAAGCGGATGAAGGATAGGATGAAGCAAACGGAGGACCTGGCAAAAATGATGAAGGCTTGGGTTGAGAATGCCTCGAGAACGATGGGTTGGAATGTCCCAAAATTTCCTGAGATTCCACCAGAAGAACCTGAGGATGATGAGGATGAGGAGGCTGTCGATCTTGGTGACGACGACAGCTTTAATTCCTCAGAGTAGTTTTTTTTTTTTGTTGAACAATGATTTTTTTTTGTTGAACAATTTCATTTTTTTTATGTTGGATATTTTTATATTGGATGTTAGTAATTTTATGTTGAATGTTTAAATTATGTTGAATGTTTAAATTTTAGTAGTGTAAAATAATTAGTTTCAAATTAGAAATAAAAAAGAAATTATGTTGATGAGGTAATTAAAAAAAATCCAAAGAAAGTGAAAATTTTGAATGAATTGTATTTGTATTTTTAAATTGAACAAATTAATAAATTTTTGTAATGTTAAATAATAAATTTACAACATTATAATATTTATTGAAATATATATATACATAAACAAATTAGAACCAACAAGCAATTAATTAGAAGCATTTAAAAAAATTTGGAGTTAAATACCATTAATTGCAAAAAATGAACAAATTAATAAATTTTCGTAATATTAAATAATAAATTTGTAACATTATAATATTTAATGAAATATATATATATACATAAATAAAGTAGAAACAATACTCATTTAATTAGAAGCATTTAAAAAAAACGTGACTCAATTTGGAGTTAAATACAATTAATTGCACAAAAATGAACAAATTAATAAATTTTTGTAATATTAAATAATAAAATTTTAACATTATAATATTTAATGAAATATATATATACATAAATAAAGTAGAAACAATACTCATTTAATCAGAAGCATTTAAAAAAAAAGTGACTCAATTTGGAGTTATATACAATTAATTGCATAAAAATGAACAATAACGACAAGTGCCCGAGTGGTCACGCCACCTCTGAGACGCCCAGAGGTCGCGTGTTCGACCCCTCACAGGCGCGAATTTGGGGGATTAAATCTGAGCCATCTATGGCTCAAATAAAGTATGTTGTGCATGTGCTAATATGGTTCGAGCCCTGCTGAGCCACGCTAGAGGCCTGGGTTCAAACCACCTTGGCCCCAAAAAAAATTTTCACGACAGAATTTAGCGACCGCCACATCGGTCGGTAATTATATAAATTATCGATCGATTAATTAAAAAATATAATCATTAATTAGTGACCGCTACATCGGTCGGTAATTTATATAACTACCGACCAATTTGGTGGTCGCTAAATAAAAAATAAAAAAAATAAAAAAATAAAATTATGAATTAGCGACCGACATATCGGTCGGTAATATTTATAATTACCGACCGATTAGGCGGTTGCCAAATAGAAAAAAAATAAAAAAAATAATATACATTACATTTTGCGACCGTTAAATCGGTCGGTAATTTATATAACTACCGACCGATTAAAAGGTCGGTAAAATCCCAAAACGGGTCAACACCCGGTTCTTTTAGAGACTAAATACCGACCGTTTAGGCGGTCGCTAATTTAGCGACCACAGTTTTACCGACCACCGTGTTCGGTCGGTTAATCGGTCGGTATATCTAATTAGCGACCGTTCTTCGGTCGGTAAATCGCGAATTTTTTGTAGTGTAACAAGGCAAAAAAATTAATATCATTTGATAGGGTGTAATATTTAGATACATTAAAACAAAGTTACTATTCAAGTCATACAAAAATTATAAGAGGAGAGAGGTGAGATGATTTATTATATTGTCAATGGTGAAAAGAGTATAATATAACCTTTTTTTACAGGATTATAAGATAAAATATCGGGTCAATATAAATTTGTATCTCCTACCAAGCATTAAATCGGTCGGTATTTCTAATTAGCGATCGTTTTTCGGTAGGTAAATCGGTCGGTAAATCGCGAATTTTTTGTAGTGTAACAAGGCAAAAAAAATAATATTATTTGATAGGGTGTAATATTTAGATACATTAAAACAAAGTTACTATTCAAGTCATACAAAAATTATAAGAGGAGAGAGGTGAGATGATTTATTATATTGTCAATGGTGAAAAGAGTGTAATATAACCTTTTTTTACAGGATTATAAGATAAAATATCGGGTCAATATAAATTTGTATCTCCTACCAAGTATGAGATCATTACAAAAATCCATATTATTATTGGTCTTATCTTGCAATATTTTATACACAAATATATCAATCTTTGTGAATGAATAATATAATATTGCTTAATAAGTGTAATACCTCAGGCATGAAATTACTCCCTTTTTCTTTTCTTCTACTTCTCTTTTTCCAGGATCCCGTCTATCTCCCACCTCTTTTTTACTGTCTATTTTGTTTTTTCTCTAACCCCTAACCCCGCTGCACACCATTTGGATGAATTTTCCAGCTCCTAACCCCCGCAGTTCACCATTCAATGGATTTGAAGGTTTTTTCTTTTTTCTTTTTACTTTTTTTTTTTTAATTTCAAAATCTAATTTTATGTAAATAAATATTTTCAGAATTATGTTAGCATTTTCTTAATGAATTAATGTTTGTTTGTTCGATTTTTTTAAAATTTACCTTTTTTTGAAATAAAAATGTAAAAAAAGGCTAATTTTTTTAGCTATATATTTTTCAAGAAAAAAGTTCCATTAATTTTTTTTTTTTGTACCTTTTTCTTTTGGGTAGTAGTGGTCTTAATGATGGTGAAAATCAAACAATGAAAATATCGGATACAACCTCCATCTCGGGATAACTTTCATAGTTATAAATAATACACGAATCAAGGAAAAGCGTATATGTGAATGTAAAATTAAATAATAAAATAAAAATTATTTACTTATTGAGTTTTACGAGTGTAAAATATTTTCTTTATAGGTGTGTAAAAGTAGAGTTGGGATATTCAAATAAGACAAATGTAAAAATAGAATTGGAACGAAGGTAGTATATATTTATATTATATTATATATATTTATATATATATATATATATATATATATATATATATATTTTTTTTTTGAAATGCGAGGTGGGTGAGCATGTATATTGTGACTAACGAGAGGTAAGTTACTATGTTTCTTTTAATCTTTTAATATTCCTTTCGGCCCACAGGAATATGCACACTTTATCTTTTAGAATGTTATATACAAATTTGCACACTACTAAAAAAGAAATATCGATTTAAGCGCACACTCACAAAACAATACACGTATTTACCTATATGCCACTACTTTATTTATTAAACACATTTTTCTTAAAAAATGTGTCATCCCGTAAGATGTAAACTTCTACGGGACGGAGGTGTTAGGAATTTGTACACACACACACGATAACGAAAAGAATAAACACGAGATTTGTTTACCCAGTTCGTCTTGCGACTACGTCTGGGGGCGATGCCAAGCCAGGTTTTTCACTATATTTTCGGATACGGATTACAATGAGAAGATATCAATTTAAAGAGCATTCGCCCTAACCCTAAGCCAATTAGGATCAACTGGGCCGAAGAAAATAAGGGCCCCAAAAATTTGGCGTTATAGGGCTCGTGATTCAGTCAATTTTAGACTCCACACTCCAACAATCTCCCACTTGGAGACTAAATCGTCCATGTAACCATATCTTCTTGTTTCTCCTCCCTTATTCGCCTAGCATCGCCTAGCCTTATCTTCAAGTTCCAAGGCCAACTGAAGCTATGCATAGCTTCAACTTTTCTAAGGTCACCACCTTAGTAAACATGTCCACTGGATTCTCATTTCCAAGTATCTTCATAAGCTACAAGATCTTCCTTTCCAAAAGATGACTGATGTAGTGATACTTCAACTCAACATGCTTTGTCCTTGAGTTAAACGCCGGGATTCTTTGCAAGAAATATAGCACTTTGACTATCACTGAAAAGAGTACTATTTTCATGCTCCTTCCCAAGTTCCCCCAAGAGAGTCTGCAACCACACCATCTCTTTACTTGCCTCTATCACATCTACATACTCTGCCTCCGTAGTGGACAATGCAACAACCTTCTGCAACTTAGAAGTCCAAGATATAGCAGTACCGCCATAAGTAAAAACATACCCGGTTGTACTTCTTCTCCCATCGAGGTCATTTGATGTCAAGTCTGCATCCACATAACCCACCAGCGCCAAATTCTTGTCTTTGAAACATAGAGCCTTGTCTGTGGTACCTCTCAAGTATCGCAGGACCCACTTCACTGCTTCCCAATGTTGCTTGCCCGGATCACCCATGAACCAGCTTACTACTCCCACTGCATGAGCAGTATCTGGTCTTGTACATGATGCTACCAATTGCTGAGGCATATGGTACCCTCATCATTTGAGCACGTTCCTCCTTATTCCTTTATGATTCCTTACTTGAAAGTTTGAACTGACTGCCCAGTGGAACACTCATAGGCTTTAACTCTGACATGCTGAATCTTTCTAGGACCTTCTGAATGTAACTCGCCTGCGAAAGATACACATTTCCCATCGCCTCATCACGTTCAATCTTCATGCCCAAAATCTGCTTTGCCTCTCAAAGATCATTCATGGAGAACCGTTCTGACAACTGCCTTTTCAACTTATGTACTTCTCTTGCATCAGCTCCTACGATCAACATATCATCAACATATAGCAAGAGAATAAGAAAGCTATTGTCAAACCTCTTGTAGTAGCAACAATGATCAGCGTGGCATCTTTGGTAATCAATCTCATCATAAAGTTGTCGAACTTCTTGTACCACTGCTTTGGAGCTTGTTTTAGACCATACAAGATCTTCTTCAACTTGCATACAAGTTGCTCATTTCCCTTCTTTACAAACCCCTCAAGCTGTGTCATGTATAACTCCTCCACCAAGTCACCATGGAGGAATGCCGTCTTCACATCCATCTGATGCAACATCAAGTTTTCTGCAGCTACCATACTCAACGCCATTCGAATAGTGGTTAGTTTCACAACATGAGTAAAGACATCAGTATAGTCAATACCATGTCGTTGTTCAAACCCCTTGACAACCAGCCGGGCTTTGTAGCGTTTGCTACCATCAGCTTCATTCTTAATTCTATAGACCCACTTACAGTGCAAAGCCTTCTTGCCTTTTGGGAGCTCAATGAGTTCCCAAGTGCCATTCAGCAGAAGAGAAGCTAACTCGTCATCCATTGCAATTCTCCATTTCCGTCCGTCTACATTCTGCTCTGCCTCTATATAACACTCGGGTTCACCACCATCAGCAAGTAACAAGTAGTAGTTAGAGGGTGAATATCTTTCAGGCGCACGTCGCTCTCTAACTGGTCTGTGCAGCGGATTTTCCAGTGGTGGTGGGGTCATTGGTTCTTCAATAAGAACCTCCTCTTCTTCATTCTGACTGTTCTTACTCCCACTCAAGTTTGAGACGTCTAACTCGATTTCTTGGGTATTGGTCTTATCAGAATTTGATGCCTCCAAACTGTCTTTGTACATTACCTGTTCATTGAAAACCACATCTCTACTGCGGATGATCTTTTGGTTATTCTCATCCCAGAGTATAACCGAACTCATCGCCACCATAACCAATAAATGTACACTTTACAGATTTAGCATCTAACTTACTTCTATCAACAGAACTAATATGAGCATAAGCAACACAACCAAAAACACGCAAGTGAGACAAATTTACCTCTTTTCCCATCCATACTTCCTCAGGTATTTTGTTCTCCAATGGAACTGATGGACCTCTATTAATTAGATATGCTGCTGTGTTTACTGCATCTGCCCAAAACATCTTAGGCAGCCCACTCTTCAGCCTCATACATCTAGCTCGCTCATTCAGAGTTCTATTCATCCGTTCTGCAACTCCATTCTGCTGGGGAGTTCCTCTCACAGTCTTCTCCATGTGAATCCCATTCTTAACACAATATTCCTAGAACTCACGAAGTTCATATTCACCTCCATTGTCAGAACGAAGACACTTTACTTTCAGCCCCGTATCATTCTCTACAAGGGCTTTCCACTTCCTGAAAGTATCAAATGCATCAGTTTTATTTTTTAGAAAGTACATCCATACCTTCTGAGTGGAGTCATCGATGAAGGTCATGTAATACTCCTAACCACCAAGAGACTTCACGGACGCTGGTCCCCATAAATCGCTATGCACCAACTCCAGCTTTTCTGCCTTCAAGGTTCTGCCACCTCTCGAGAAATGGACCCTTCTCTATTTCCCGAAAACATAATCCTCGCATATGCCAGCTTCAACAGATTTTAGCCTAGGAAGTCTCCCTTTCGAACACATTACCTTAATTCCTTTCTCACTTATGTGACCCAGCCGACAGTACCACAAATCAACATTAGTCGTAGCTCCTGCGAGATCAATGCAGTCCTTGGAGTTAATTGTAGTATACAACGTACCCTCCTTCTTTCCCCGCGCTACTATCATGGCTCCTTTGCTAATCTTCCAACTGTTGCTGCCGAAGGTCACTAAGTATCCCTCTACATCGAGCTGCCCGATTGAAAGCAATTTTCTTTTCAATCCTGGAAT
Source organism: Prunella vulgaris (assembly GCA_026898435.1). NCBI lineage: Eukaryota > Viridiplantae > Streptophyta > Magnoliopsida > Lamiales > Lamiaceae > Prunella > Prunella vulgaris. Next base: position 57,186 of record JAPKLY010000889.1, read on the forward strand.
GTGCCTCACACCATTCAGCTTTAATGTTGTTCCGTTTGGTGTGGATATCCGAACATCTTCTTTTTCCACGATCTTCAAGGGCTCATCATCAGCAAGGTAGACTTGTCCAAATTCCCCAGACACATAATTCTCCATTATTTCAGCATCACTGCAAGAATGGAATGATGCTCCAGAATCCAACACCCACGATTCCAGTTAACTACTGACACTTAAGACCAACACATCTTCAACATCATATGTGGCTGCGTTTGTTGTCTCCTTCTGTCCCTTCTCGTTCTGTCCCTTCTTATTTTTCTTGGGTGCTGTACACTAGTTCCTGTAGTGACCAAACTCGTCACAATTCCAACACTGAATTGAGTCTTTGTCTTTCTTGGATTGACTCTTTCCTCTGGACTTTGATCTGCCACGACTTTTCTTACTCTTCGATCTGCCCCTATCCTCCGTGTTCAGCACTAACCTTGGAGTAGATCCAGACTCTTTTCTACGAACCTCCTCGCTGATCATCAGATCCCTCACTTCGTCAAGCTTCAGTTTATCTTTAGCAGATGAAGCGCTAACTGCAGTTACTGTGGCGGCCAAACTATCTGGCAAAGAAGATAACAAAACTAAGGCAAGTACCTCATCACTGAATTCGATCTTGACTGAACACAACTGTCCAATGATCATATTGAACTCATTCAGATGTTGCTGCATGGGTGTGCTCTCCGACATTCTGAGGTTGAATAACCTTCTGATCAGATGAACCTTGTTCGCGGTTGTGGGCTTCTGATACATCTCCTCCAAGATCTCCAGTATCTCCCTTGCGGACTTGGCTTTAGTCGTGTGGAAGGCTACGTTCATGGACAGCGATAAGCGTATCGCACTCATCGCCTTTCTGTTCAACAGATTCCACTCCTTCTGTTCCATATCTTCGGGTTTCACCTCCTCTTCTAAGGGCACGTACAGATCTTTACCATAGAGATAATCCTCAATCTGCATCTTCCAGAACCCAAAATTCGATCCGTCAAACTGTTTGATTGAAATCTTCTGATCGTTCATCGTGGCTGCTCCCTTCGAACACACAGCTCTTGATACCGGTTGTTAGGAATTTGTACGCACACACACGATAACGAAAAGAATAAACACGAGATTTGTTTACTCAGTTCGTCTTGCGACTACGTCTGGGGGCGATGCCAAGCCAGGTTTTTCACTGTATTTTCGGATACGGATTACAATGAGAAGATATCAATTTAAAGAGCGCATTCGCCCTAACCCTAAGCCCATTAGGATCAACTGGGCCGAAGAAAATAAGGGCCCCAAACATTCGGCATTATAGGGCTCGTGATTCAGTCAATTTTAGACTCCACACTCCAACAGGAGGGAGTATAATTAAAAAAAAACTATGTACTACCAACAAATTGACCCAGGTTATTGACACACTAGCCTTGAAAATATTCGGCATTTTTAAAAAATATTTACAAATTTTCGGTAAAAAACTTTGAACACTTTTTAATTTTTACACTATGATAAAAAAAAATGTCAGAAAAATGAAATGAGTTCAAAATAAATTATCGTACGAAAGAGTGTATTCATCCGAGTGGTGTATTTCCTAAAATGGCTAGTTCCAAAAACCTGGTACCAATAAATTTATGTGTATATAACCAAGACCTTTCAATATCAGCCTACCCATTAGAAGTAAATGGACCAAAATCACCAAGCCCAATTTGTCCATCAATAAAAGGACCAAATGCCTACCCACGTTAACAAGTCCCAATCCCCATATTTGTCAAAGCAGTCAGCATTACATTGCCGATTGTGTTCTTGCCAAGTTATAAATTAAGTAGTTTCTTTTAAGTGTAACTATTGGCATGTGAAATAATTAACTAATTAATTTTGAATGATGAAAAAAAAACTGTTGTTAATAAATGTGAGATAGAACTTTTTTTTTATGGTTGAAGGGTATATTTCTTTCATAAAAGATCCAAACACACAATTTATTTTAAATTTACACCCACATTAATGTTTTAATTGGTTAAATTCATAAATGGTGTCATTTTATATGTCACAGGATCACTCTAAACAATGAGTTTGAATTTTGACATATTTTTCACCCAATTGCATAATTTGTACTTTTCATAATCAATATTTCTTTAATAAAATATTAATATCTTTTAACGAAATAATTTATATTCTTCTAAATGATTCTGAATAATTTTGTATTATATTTTCTGATCATATAAAGTTCTAAAGAGAATCAACTAGTAATTATATATATGCGCTAGTGAAGCTAAGCATATCCTCTTTCTAATAAAGTAAGATAAAATCTAAAATTAGAAAAGACAAAATAAAGAAATATCTAGAATAGAAAAGAAGGAAGGAAAATGAGATCCTAGAAATGTACAAATGGAATTGAGAATTTTAGAGAACTCTATGCCAATTAATCTGACCACAATTTAATATCGGCAATATATGCTTGACCAATTATAAATAGGGATCTTGTAGAACGAACTAATAGTTTTTTATAAATAGGAATTTTGTTGAACGAAATAAATAAATATTAGTAATTGAAGTGTTTCTCTCTCCACAACAGCTAGCATAGCCTCTCACACATACCTGTTGTAATCGAGAGAAAAGCGCAAGCATAAAAGTAAATGACACGGAGTTTGATGACCCAGTTCGTCACGGAGTGACTACGTCTTGGGGCAACCAAGCCTGGAGATATAATAATATGAACTGTCGTTTACAATACTGTGAATGTAGAATACAAGGGAATGATACAATATAAATAAGAGTATCTAACCCTAAGTCTTGTGGGCCTAAACCCCACTGGACTATAATCCTAATATAATGTCCATATAATATAATATATTAGAAATATATTATAACACTCCCCCTTGGACATAATATGACAAGGAAGAATGTAAGTGTTACCCAGTGGAGTATTATAAATGACCTCGAGGATTCAATCATCATGATTGTTTAGCATTTGATACTCCCCCTGAAGATAACAACCTTCCAAGTCGACGCATCCCGATTCCATGTACGTACTTTTCAAAAGTCGAAGTGGGAAGGGATTTAGTGAACAAATCAGCTAGATTGTCACTTGAGCGTACTTGTTTTATCGCGATCTCACCACTCTTTTGGAGTTCGTGAGGATAAAAGAATTTTGGGGATATATGTTTCGTCAAGTTCCCTTTGACATAGCCGTTGCTCATTTGTGCAATACATGCATCATTATCTTCATAGATAATTGATGGGCTTAAGTCAATAGGAGGGATACCACACGAATCGTGAATGTGTTTTACAAGGGACTTTAATCACACACATTCCCGTGCAGTTTCGTATAGAGCTATGATCTCTGAGTGGTTTGACGATGTGGTCACCAAAGTTTGTTTGACAGATCTCCATGAAATGGTTGTACCACCATAGAGGAAAACATAACCCGTTTGTGATTTCGCATTATGGGGATCAGATAGATAACCAGCATCAGCATAACCTATAAGTGTTTTGTCTTGGTTTCTTTGATAGAAAAGACCAAGATCTTGTGAACCTTGAAGATATCGTAAGATATGTTTCAAACCATTCCAATGTCTCCTTGTAGGGGAGGCACTGAACCTTGCAAGTAGATTGACTGCAAAGGCAATATCGGGCCTAGTGCAGTTTGCAAGATAGAGCAGTGCACCAATTGCACTTAGATATGGAACTTCAGGTCCCAATAGCGCTTCGGTATCTTCTTTAGGTCTAAATGGGTCCTTTTCCAAATCAAGGGAACGGACAGCCATTGGAGTGCTTACAGGATGAGATTTATCCATGTGGAATCTCTCCAACACTTTCTTTAAGTAAGCTGATTGGTGTATCAGTATTCCTTCAGGGAAATGCTCGATCTGCAGACCGAGACAGAACTTGGTTTTACCCAAATTTTTCATTTCAAATTCAGTTTTTAAGATTGAACTTACTTCTTCAATCTCTTTCCTTGTTCCGATAATGTTTAGATCATCCACATACACCGAGATGATGCAAAAACCATTAAGGGATTTCTCAATAAAGACACAAGGAAAAGCCTCGTTATTTATGTATTCCTTCTTCAGAAGGAATTCGCTTAGTCGATTATACCACATACGACCTGATTATTTTAAGCCATATAATGAGCGTTGCAACTTAATGCTGAACATACTACGATGTTCGTTATTCCTCATTTGGAGAATAGTTAATCCATCAGGGATTTTCATATAGATGTCAGAATCTAATATTTCGTATAAGTATGCGGTAACTATGTCCATTAACTATATTTAACTACCAGGGATATATGGTGGAACTTTATAATATTAACAACAGGAGAATTTGTTTGATCACATCAAACTCAATAATGGGTCACTGCGAAAAACCCTTAAGCTGTTAATCTCGCTTTGTATCTCTCAACTTCATTTTGTTTCGTATTAATACCCATTTATATCCTTCAGGGATAAAATATTAGGGGGTATGTACGATAGAACAAAATAGTTTATTTTGCGAGTCTAGCTCTTCCATATTTGCTTCTTTCTATTGCATCTAATCAAAGTGCTTCGAGCACTGAATTTAGATACTAGTACCAGATTTTAGAAAGAGCAACTATGGGTACGAATATGTTGTCGACAACAGTGATATGTTTATCTCCCGTGTTTATTTATTTTAAGATTTATGTAAACCCGATCTTTATCATTTCCCAAATGTATGTATTGATCTGGGTGTTCCGCAATCCTAGTATTTTGATTGCTATATGCACGTGCTTTTCACTAGGATTTAGCATTAATATACCATGGTTTTGTGTAAGGAGATTTCAAGAGTGACTGAATATACCATGGTTTTGTGTAAGGAGGTTCATTACGCTTCTGGCGTATAGGGGCATCAATGTTATTTGATTTCATTGGAACCTCAATTATTCATAGTCACTTCATTTATAATCAGTAATGCATTTGATAATGCATCTGGCAGATTACTTGCTGAGTATTGCAAGTTTATTTTCTTTTGAACTTTTGGTTCAAGTTTGACTAGTGTGTGGGCCTAAGTATTGAAGATCTTTTATGTTCCACGTAATTTCACGACATTTATTAATTATGGTATTTTTCTCTCCCCCTAAGGCCGGAAATAGATCTTCGTCGAATGTGCAGTCAGGGAAACGGGCTGTAAACTGATCCCCAGTTAAAGGCTCGAGGTATTTAAGTATTATGGGAGATACTAAACCGATGTAAATACAGAGTTTCCTTTGTGGGCCCATAGAGGTTCGCTTAGGTGGTGGTATTGGAACATACACTGCACAACCGAATGTACGCAGATGGGAAATGTTAGGTTCATTTCCACGCACGAGTTGAATGGGGGAATATTCATGATATGCAGTTGGTCGGAATTGGATTAGTGATGATGCATGTAGAATAGCATGCCCCCAACATGAAACAGGTAAGTTCATTTTTTTGTAGTAGTGGTCTAGCAATTAAATTGAGACATTTAATTAATAATTCAGCTAGACCATTTTGAGTATGAAAATGAGGGATCGAATGCTCCACTTTGATTCCCAGTGCCATGCAAAAATCATCGAATGCCTTAGAGGTGAATTCATCGGCATTATCCATACGAATGGATTTAATAGGATGATCTGGGAATTGAGATCTCAACAGAATAATCTGGGCTATAAGCTTTGCAAAAGCAGTATTGCGGGTGGATAGCATGGTAGCATAAGTCCACCGAGTGGAGGCATATATTAGGACCATAAAGTACTGAAATGGTCCGGATGCAGGATGTATCGGTCCACAAATATCTCCTTGAATCCGCTCAAGGAATTTAGAAGATTCAGTTCTTACTTTACTACTAGAAGGACGAATTATAAGTTTACCCATTGTGCAAGCATCACATATGTATTCATTAACAGAAGGGATTCTGTTGTGTGTTATGTTATGACCTGATGAATTACATAGAATTCGACGCATCATAGTTTGTCGTGGATGTCCTAACCGCTCATGCCATAGTTTGAAAGAATTTGGATGATTAAATTTTAGATTGAGTGCTATATGGAGATTTGAGGGTCTGATGTATGTGTAATACAAGCCAGACGAGAAAGATGGAAGTTTTTCGACGATATGTTTACGACAATTTAAATAGTGAGTCATTAACAGATATTCACTATTATCCTCAGTATTTGTTTCAATGTGATAGCCATTCTGTCGAATGTCTTTGAAACTGAGGAGGGTACACTTTGATTGTGGAAACAATAAAGCATTTTCGATTATTAATTCGGTACCCACAGGTAGAATGATCGAGGCTCTACCGGTGCTAACGATTTGTATGTCGTCATCGGAAATAGTAGTGACACTTCCTTTCTTTTCAGTTAATGTTTGGAAAAATTGTCTATCTTTTAAGATAGTATGTGTAGTAGCACTATCTACTAAGCACAAAACATTAATCTCCATAAGCACACAAGTGTATGTTTAGATACGTTTAGATATGAGGAATGCTAAGGAAAGCCAAGATTACAGACGCTGATTGATCAGCCGCACAAGGGATCACTTAGGTCCTACTTTATCAAAAACGTATTAAATTTTGTAGTCAATAGTCATGTGTTCACCCAAGAGGTCATCCTTTGTCTATGACAAAGCCTGCTTTGGGCAGGTCGGTGTGGTGTGTTTCACCGTGATGAGCCTTCCCATTTTTGTCTTTTAGCATACGTTGATACGTCCCCACCAAATGTTTTGGTGTACGACACGAGCGAGACCAATGGTCGTCGCATCCACACTTGTGACAGACTTGTTTGTTCTGTGCACGTGAGCTCGATGGTTGATCTTGAGGTGCATTCTTTTCAGGTGCACTAGGTTGTGCATTGTTGCGACCTCGACCTCTTCCCCTACCACGACCTCGACCTCGGGTCAATCCGCTTCCCCCACTCGCCTCATTTCCTTTTCCATGTTTACGGCCTCTAGAGTTCCTCCGAGTAGCATGTGCTTCAGGCACAACTTGTGAGCCAACCGGTCTAGTATTGTGATTTTTCATCAACAATTGGTTGTGCTTTTCTGCAACTAGAAGTACAGAAATGAGATCGGAGTGTGATTGATACTCTTTGGCCCTGTACTGTTGGTGGAGTACAAGATTGCTAGCGTGGAAAGTGGAAAGAGTTTTTTTTTTCGATTAACTGATCATCAGTTATTGTTTCTTTACACAGCTTAAGCTGAGAAACTATGCGATGTAGGGCGGAGTTGTACTCTGTCACAAACTTGAAATCTTGGAAACGAAGTATTATCCAAGCATGTCTGGCTTCGGGGAGGATCACATCATGTTGTTGTTGGAATCGATCCTGGAGGGATTTCCACAACGTCGATGGATCTTTTTTAGTGAGGTATTAGTTCTTAAGATCTTTGTGAAGATGATGTCTTAAGAAGATTAGAGCTTGTGCCATTTGGGCAGTTGTGGATTTAGATGGTTGTCTAGTTGTGTCGGTAAGGTCTTTAGAGACAAGGTGGGTTTCAACGTTTAGAGCCCATGTCAAATAGTTATGGCAATCAAGTGCCAATTAATCGAATTCACATTTAGTGATGTTTGTCATGTTTTTGCTACAAAAATTAATAAATGGAAACTTATTAAAATTATTTGTTTGTAGTATTTAATAATTAAGGCTCAATCATAAAAATGCTAAGATAAAAAATTAATAATTAATTATAGGGGGTATAAATATTTTTGGGTGTATGACTTTTATGGGACATTTATTAATGGGACTTTGGACCCAAAAACAATTATTGGATAAGGCCTTAAATTTTTTTTGATGATTTGGACTTCATAATACCATTATGAATTTTTATTAATGGGACAACGGGCCCAAAAATAATTATTAGGATCCAAATTAATTAGGATCAACTAAATAAAATAATGCCTACATCAATTAAAAAAATGGCAAGTAAATATTTATTATATTTTTTTTATTAAAGGGCTCGGCCCATTTTTATTAAGAAAGACAGAGGCCCAAATAATATAATGAGGGCCCAAAACGTGGGAGCCCATTTAGGATTTTAATTAGCCCAAAACAAAAAATAAAAGGACCCAAGTTGAAATAAAGGGAAGGCCCATTTTGGATTAATATGCAGGCTCATCAAATGAAATGGAGGGATAGGCCCAAATTACAAATTAGGGTTTCTGTCTATTTTCAGATTGTGAGTTCCTGGTCAAAAGTCGGAGAAATAGGGATCTTAACCGCCCACGGAAAAAGTGCCGCCACACGTCACAAAGCCTGACGTCGGCGTCGTTCAATCGCCGGTGCTAATCCGTACAGGCGCCGTAGCCGCTCACTCTGCCATTGCAGATTCCATTTTCGCGGTTAGGGCAGACGCCAAAGTGCCGTCGCGAGGATAGCGTCGTCGTCGCGTTTCGTCGCCAACAGCCTTCGCCGTTGCCGGCGTCGCAGCAGTCATTGTCGGGCAGAGGCGTCGCAGCAGCTTGCGTCGTCCATCACAGCCGCCGTCGTGGCGCGAGGCCGCGCTCACGCTGCCGACGTCGCGGTCGCGCGGAGCATGGGTCATTTCGGCCGGTTCACCGCCGCTGCGCAATCAGAGGGCAGGCGTCGCACGCTTATCGCGGCATTTACGCCGCTGCCGGCGTGCGTTGCGCTCATCGTGCGGATGTTCTATCGCAGGTAAGTGGCGGTCGCGCCGCCGTGCCGTCGGCCGCTTCAGGGGCCATCGGCGTTTGCGAGAGATCGTTGCCTTCGCGAGATTATTGATGACAGGTAGGTTTCCGATTTGATTTGAGTTTTGGGTATTTTTGATTGAAAAAAACAATTTTCGATTTCATTTCGGCAATTTTGGAATCAAAACGGATTTTTTTTTCAGAATAGAGGTTAATGAAATCTGGGTTTCTCAATGTTCGTTCGATGGGAGACGATCGATTCTGGAAATTGGGTTTTGTTATGCAGTACCAAAACAACCAAAACAAAACAGTATAGCATAATAAATCCAGAAGGCATGACATACGTATACAATCCAGCATGTCCAAGCATGAATATAATATGCAATTTATACATATAATCGTAAGATAAGCATATTAATTGCAGGAACTGTATACTGAGCAGAATTTGATTAATAGCATAAGAAAAAAATTGGCAGTGTATACATATATCAGGATCATGACAGGATGTACATGTATATGCGCAAATATATTATGTGATGCCTTTACCGATAGCAAGGTATGGATCATATAATCAAATAATTATCAAAATATATTTGGACCACAGCATAGGCATTCTCACATATATCATATATACGAATCACATATATGCATCATCAACATATATTCATATTATCTCAGATTAAATATTAAATCACGAAACTTACGGTTTCAGCAATTTAATAAAATTAATCCCGATTGATTTGATCCCGAAAACAGCTGGAGCAATCCTCTCATAAATCCTTATTGCTCGTAGAGACTCGTGCTGATAACGTGTTGTAATCGAGAGAAAAGCGCAAACCATAAAAGTAAATGACACGGAGTTTGATGACCCAGTTCGTCACGGAGTGACTACGTCTGGGGGCGACTAAGCCAGAAGATATAATAATATGAACTGCCATTTACAGTACTGTGAATGTAGAATACAAGGGAACGATACAATATAAATAAGAGTACCTAACCCTAAGTCTTGTGGGCCTAAAACCCACTGAACTATAATCCTAATATTATGTCCATATAATATAATATATTAGAAATATATTATAACAATACCCACTAACTCAAAAGATTAAAAAATCCAAATGTAACAATAAATTATTAGACAATATGCATTAATTAGTATTAATACAAATATTTATTTTTTTGTTAATGAAGTATTTTTATAAGCATACTAAGTAGGGTCTTTCTATGGTCAGGAAGTTTTCGCCCTTCCTAACATCAGTTACCGTTGAATTCATGATCCAACGTACAATATTATTTTGAAGAGATTGCACTAGGGCGATTGCACTATGCACAAATCGATCGCACTGTTAAAAAAATTAATTAATATTATTAAATTAAATTAAAATTACCAAATTATCCTTTTAATTAAAATATTATTATATCTTAATATATTTTATTTAAATTAAAATTTATGTTTTTAAAATTAATTTTTGGAGGAACCCTAATTTTCAAATGTACATCCAATTTCATCTAATTTTAAGATTCAATTTCAATTTCAATTGTACTCAAGAATTCGCCCGTCAAAGTCTTAATTCTCCATGAATTCCCTGATTTCACGTCCGATTCCACTTCAATCAATTCCAAATCCATGGGGTGGGGGTTTCCTCGGGGTTGAGCTTAGAGCAAGGGAAGGCAGGGTTTAACGACAACTCGGGGAGTGGGAACAGATTCTTCCGCGACGATGTCCATCAATTGCGGCTTTTATACAACAGACACTTACAGTGGCGATATGTGAATGCTTGTAATGATTCTTCATTGCGTTCTCAGAAACTGGAGGCTGAGGTTTGACACTATCTTATTTAAGCTGTAGCAACCGTAAATGTTCGTTCTTTTGTGACCCCTTATTTCTGTTGATCTAGTTATTATCTTTTCTTTACTTCAGTTCCTGTTTTGTAATAAGTTCTATAATTCTGATAGATGCACAAATCACTGGGGACACTGCACTTTTTGGCACATTAGTATAATTTGTCATCTATGTATCTGGTACAGGCTCCTTATCAGCCTGCCAGATGACTTCAATCTCCTAAACATTTTAGTCGCTCTCATTTATTTCTTATTGGTTTTGAAATTGAAGTCCTTCATTTTTATGCACTCATTTGGATTTGATTATGCAGAAACTGTTGTATAGTGTCTGGATGACAACTGTTGATCTTTGGAACTCAATAATGGAGAAAAGGGTTGAGCTCCTGCAGTTGAGGCTCAGGCTGAAGCTTTACTCAGTTTTAAACAATCAAGTAATGCTTCACTTTTTCTAATCGTAGACTTGTAGTTATGTTGTCAAGAATCTGAATTTTGTCAAGAATCTGAATTTTTTTATTCTTTTAACATGGTAGAGGCATGTTTCCTCATCTAATAATTTGTGCTTATAATGTGGTTTAATTGCTTTATTTAAGTTAGATGTGTTAGGAAGTTACAGTAAAACTAAAGATAATCGGACTAACAATTAAGCGCTATCCTTTCTACGTAACTCTGGTGATCCAGTGAGAATTTATGCTGCAAGTATAACAGGATGGCATAATAAATTGTGAAATATATATATCCTTGGCTTGAGAACAACAATTTGCTATTAGCTACCTAGATAGCACTAAGCCTGATTTTTAAGCAGCTGGAACTTTATTTAGAGATCTTGTGGATTGGGAATAAGATTGAGGAAGTGATTGGATGACTAATTAGAGTGCCACTGGCATGTAATTTGAGATTGCTACTTAGTTTTTCCCCACATAGCAACTTCTAAAGGACTGAAGATTCGCCAATTGAAGCAAGACTTTCATATTGGTTTTCTTTAATTAGAACATGTCCATATGATCCTTTTAATGTAAAGATTATGTACTTATTGTATGCCTAAGTTATGCCAAAATAGAATATCTTATGGAATGAACAATTAATCTGCATTTTATTCTTAAGTCATCTTCATACCCATCCCTAACTATAGATTTTACCAACAAAAGTAATTGTTTTCAGCTATGCATTAGGCAGCCTAGAAAACAATATGTCCTTATCTAAATGCACATCCAGTCACGCCTTGTGAGAGCATGCTAATCACCATAGCAATTTCTAAGGTTCACAGAAATTTGTCTAGTTGTTTCATATCATGCTGTATATTCACTTCCCCTAAGGATTCATACATTATCTAATTCAAATATAACATGATTAGATACCTTGTCTTGACAAGTGGGCTTCAACTGAAAGGGATCACATCAACTCATTAACCTGGGCCATTCAAGATCTGCAGGCTAGAGCAATCCGCCTTCCTTTCACGGGAAGAGCAAGGGTATGCTGTTTGACTAGTTTTATTGAAGAGGAATGAACTTTCTTGATGCTCAATTTCGTAAAGAAACACGTAACTGAAGTATATCTAAAATTTTCAGGGTGATATTGAAAGTGTTAAGGCAGCTATATGATCGGCAGTTGGTGTGATGCATGCAATAGGATCCTCGTTATGTTCCATACTTTCAAGGGTGAGATAACTTCTGCTTTTATGTTCATAAGGTTCACGTCTAGTCAACCCGAAATGCAGAAAGCTAGTGCAGCTTGTGGTGATTGACATAATTCTTTATTTTATTTTACAACTGCATTTAGGTAATCCAGCATGAGTATCCCATTAAGTGGTGGTTATGGTGTAGTACTTCTATCCAGTTTTCTGAAGGGTAGGAATTTGTGACCATGAGTTTTTGTGTGAGCTATCCTCTTAAAATAAGTTTTTCCCAGCTGAATTAATATTTTATTTGTTCTATGTAAGACAAGCATGCTATAATGTCAATTGCATGGCATGTTACTTATGTTCGAAGAGTCGGTCAACATATGACATGAACTTCTGCGGCGAGATTTGAAATTAAAATTAAAATTTGTAATAGATCTTCTATGATATAGCTATGGTCAAGTACATTTTCTTTACTAATGGATTGTGCATTATTGTGCTCCCATCTCTTGGAAAATAGAAGCAGTCCCTGCTTTCAGCCTATAGATTTGTGTAGTTAACTATTTTCACATTTATTTTTCCTGCAGCTTATTAGGTTTGTGTTGTAATGATACAGGTTGAGGGGGTGAACAGCTTGGTTTCCCAACTTGCTAATTTAGCAATGGAGGAGAGGGCCATGTTTGAAGAATATGAGTTTGTTATGGGCACTACAACTGCACTACAGGTTAGATAAGAAAATACATTGAGGGTTCAAAAGTTCTAGCTTTCCAGTTTTCACTCTTATTTTCTGTTTGCGTACGTTCCTAAGATGAAGAGATTTATAGGGGGACCTTTTGGTTCATAATTCTTCAATAAGAAATAAGAATGGTAATGGAAATGAATATAGGGTAAGTGTGATGGTTTAGTGTGAGGAATCAAAGATGATCAATTCACATTCATCATATTTCATACGAGGCAGTGAGACTCAAAATAAATTAACCATTACACCACTTTGATTAACTACCTCCTCTCATCTCATGTAATCATTTCTCCTCAAATATTCTACTATTCTTCAACCAACAATTTTTTGTCTCAATTTATTTCATAATTTTCGTTGTAATTCATTTTACGATAATTCTCATTAACATTCTCATTGAAAACTTTGAACCAAACGCCCCTTTAGCAGTATCTATAAACAAAAAGAATAGATGCAACATGAAGCATATATATTGGTGGTTTTTATAATTCTTTTGCAAATTCTTCTACCTAGCCTTCAAACAAATGTATTTAAGCAGTCTTGTTATGTATATATTAACTCCCATTAGTTCTGCTCTATGAAATTTTCGTCTTGATTTGGCGTTTTATCTCATCTTCTTTAGAAAAAACTCAGGTTTTCCATTGTGGAACAGTTGATGAGGTTGAATGTAATTGGCAGGTGGAAGAACAGAGCCTTAGGACTCATCTGCTACAAATCAACACTTGGAGAGACGGAGAAACCTCGATTTTCGGGTACTAAAACAACGAAAGAGTTCATGGATGCGGGAGATTCTAACAAGTTGAGCTATTAAAAGAGCCCTGCCTCTCTAATACATTCACAGTAGGTTTTGTTAGGATTTTTTAAGTTCTATTTATTCTTTTCTTTTTGTAGCAAGTTGTAAAAACAAATGCAAAGGAAATTGAAGCAAGTTGAAATATACTGGAAATTATAAATGGATGTTGATTTACAAGGGAATCAGCAGTTCTTATACAAGACGAATATAGATACATTTTGTTATTATTATAAAAATCTTAAAAAATATACAAGAATCATCATCTATAATGTTTTATGACTATTATTTTGTAATATTTCTGTACGTTTTCTAAATCGTCCTCCTAATTGTGATAATTTATAAAAAAAAATCACGTAGGAACACATTTTTAACTATTTATATTTGATATTATATGAAAAGGTAACTATTTTAAAAATTTATAGAGTATATGCATTAAACTGTTAGTGAATATGCGTAACGGTGATAGTTATTACACATGAAAGTGATA
>JAPKLY010000889.1:71287-107580 GCA_026898435.1 Prunella vulgaris
TTAGTGAATATGCGTAACGGTGATAGTTATTACACATGAAAGTGATATTGTTTGTGCCTAATATGTGACATAAGCATTTGTGCCCGTTTCTATTTCTCTATAGACGAGTTGATGTGCATTGTTGTAACACATATCAAAGAAAATTTTGTAATATTTCTATACACTTTCAAAATCGTCCTCCTAATTGTGATAATTTATATATAAAAAAATCATGTAGGAACACCTTTTTAACTATTTATATTTGATATTATATGAAAAAGTAACTATTTTAAAAATTTATAGAGTATATGCATTAAAGTGTTAATGAATATGCGTAACGGTGATAGTTATTACACATGAAAGTGATACTGTTTGTGCCTAATATGTGACATAAGCATTTGTGCCCGTTTCTATTCCCTTAGAGACGAGTTGATGTGTATTGTTGTAACACATATCAAAGAAAATTTTGTAATATTTCAATATGTTTTCTAAATCATCCTCCTAATTGTGATAATTTATAATAAAAAAAAAATTCACGTAGGAACACATTTTTAACTATTTATATTTGATATTATATGAAAAGGTAACTATTTTAAAAATTTATAGAGTATATGCATTAAAGTGTTAGTGAAAATGCGTAACGGTGATAGTTATTACACATGAAAGTAATATTGTTTGTGCCTAATATATGACATAAGCATTTGTGCCCATTTCTATTTCCTTAGAGACGAGTTGGTGTGTATTGTTGTAACACATATCAAAGAAAATTTTGTAATATTTTTATACATTTTCTAAATCGTCCTCCTAATTGTAATAATTTATATAAAAAAAAATTCACATAGAAACACCTTTTTAACTATTTATATTTGATATTATATAAAAATGTAACTATTTTAAAAATTTATGGAGTATATGCATTAAAGTGTTAGTGAATATGCGTAACGGTGATAATTTTTACACTTGAGTTAGATGGGATGCCCTGTGCCCAATCCCATCTATCGGTGGTTCTAGAATATGCACGATACTATCGTCTGGATAATTATCTGTGCTAGATGCACAAATAGCATCTGATATGCAGTTTTCTCTGGTGGATATCATGAGATTTCTAGTTAAGAATGCATAAACTTTAAATTCTCTCTTCAAATAAGTCCATTCAGTAGGATTATCTGTCCCAGGTTCAGCCGTGTCTTTAATTTCAATAACACGATCAAAACAGGAAACTTCCGGAAACATCTTTAGGCAAAGTTTCTTGGATAAGGCATTAGCAATCACTGCATTATAGTCAGATTTCGAAAAAAATCATATAAATTCTGAAGCTTCTGTTCCGCTTGAACTTAGAACATATAAAAAGAGAGGAAATAGGCATTAAGACGCATAATTTGAATAATATTAGTGCAATTGCAAAAGTTTGATAAAAGATACAGAATCTTAAAACAATCGAGCAATTAACATGAAACAAATAGTTAACAACCTAACACAAGCATGTTAAAGCATCAAAATCTCCAGCTAGGATATTTCCATAACAAACACACTTCGTCTGCTCCGTCCCTGCGTTCGTGGAGCGAAGAGAGGGCGAAAAAGTGCTGACGAAGCACCATAAGCAGGCTTCTATTGCTACATAACAATAAAGCAGGATAACATTTTATGCCACATCTTTAAATTTGAAGGTAAAGAGCCTGCTTGCTAGACGACCATATACAATAATATTTCCTCCTCCCCTACACAAAATGGACAGAAATAAATAATAAACAAGCGAAAAGAACAGCAATTAAGCTCACCAAATTGATGCCAAGAAATCGAAACAGCACTTATTCGAACAAGATCAGAAGGGTCCTCCAAACTCATGAGGATCTTCACTGACATGTCTTGTCCAAGCCATTCTATAAAATCCATGCTTTCATCCATTGTTCTTCCTAATATTAATATCTTTTTCTCTCTCTCTTTTATCCAAATATCACACAGAAATCATACATCGCGGCCCTCTAACCTAGATTAAAACCAGCCCACACAATCATAATGAAATATAAAAAAATGTCACAATCACAATAAGGGAAAAACGCGGCATAAAAACAAGCCAAGTTAAATAAATAACCTGAACAAAAATTACAAAATATCAATTAACCAAAAAATTTGAAAATCGAGTCAGAAACCGATAAATTCCTCCAAGATATAATCGAAATTGAGAATCAATGTTTCGAATTAAATGTTAAACTGATACTACATATATCCTAGTTTACTTTAGTTAGATGTTAAACTGATACTACTTATATCCTAGTTTACTTTATATTTCAACCACCGTCTATCACTCCCAACCCATGTACCCAATTCCACATTAAAAAATTAACAAAAGGATCTCATACCACCATAAAGTATGTAAGATTGCATTTGTTTGTCGCTACATGATAATGATGCTTCCTTTAACCTTTCTTGTTGTTCTCTGCTTTTGACATATGGACTTGAATGACCAAAAGTCATAGCTATCTGAGCAAGTCGTTGTGCTGCTTCTTGTGCTCTTTCTCTGATCGAACAAAATATCAGAGAAGATTTTCCTCCAGAGAACTACATGAGGAGATCTGCAAATTAATGGTTCAGTTTACTACAAAGCTGGGGTCTCTAAAATACTCTACCTAACCAAACTAGCAAACTGTCATAGAAAATGCCAATTTGATACTGCAACTGAGGTTTTCTGGCTTACCAAAAATGTAGTTCTGAAGATGCTGAATAATTCAAACAAAGAATTTATCAGGAAACATGAAGGCATTTAATATATGATGATTGGGAAATTCACAGATATCTCTAACCTCTGCTAGTTCATAAGAACACAGTAGAAAAGCATAGAAAATGAATCATTCATAGGAAACAATGGTGACTTGTACGCCGATTTATGTTTGGAGCTTAGCACATTTGATTCACATAATCAATTGATTGTTCACAATTATTTTCAAACAAGCAAATCTTCAAACAATTTCAACTCACAGATCACCCAAGCATAAGAAATCAAGCAAAATACCACCGACAAAATCACTACCCAACACGATAATTAGAAAGGAATATGGCAACAAAAATCAAAATTGAGTAGTGAAAATAAAATCAGCAAACATACCGGCACTGCAAGACGTTGAAGGATCCTTCTGCAAATCCTTGAGCTCTTTCAGTATCCTCTTCGACGCCATTAAAAGCCCCCTTTACCTTCACAGTAAAAACCTAAACAAACCAACACAACAATAAGACAAAAAGGCAGACGGAGAAAGAGATGGATTAGCCACAGAAACCCTCAAATACTCCGACAAACATCAAGAAACGCGGCGTAATCCGAATGATCCAAAACCGCAAATTAACAAAAAATTGCACATGACGATCGAGCCGCGGTTACCTGATTCAGAAAAGAATTGGGGCGGATTGAGCCAATAAGGAAAGAATGGAAGAGGGGATTGAGAAGTTGGAGCAGTTATTACATTGAATTTGAAGTTGTATTTGAGAATTAGATTTTTTTTTTATTAACAGAAAAGGAAGAAGCTGTCTATCCAAGGAAGGATAGAAGCAGCATACGCTCTCAAGCCTGGCGAAGGCGAAAGCACTTAGGCGGACACTGCGAATGTTTTGAGAAACAAGCCTTCGATTTAGCATCATCGACATCCCCCAATTATAACACCATATCATATCATCTAAATTAGAAAAAACAGGGGGGAAAAAAAAGGATTTGTGAAAGAGTAAGAGAAGTGCTGTTGATATTTTATCTGTGAAAATATATTTGGGAATTAGGGTTCATCGGGATTTGGATTTTTTTGATGGTTGTTTGGGGAATTTTTTTTTAATTTTATTTAAAAATAAATGTTTTTTTATATAAAATATGTTGAAAAAGAATTTTATAAGTTTTAAAACTAAGAATAAATTTTTTGATTTTTAATATACAAAAGGATACTTCAGTCATTTTCTATATTTTATTTATTAAAATTATTATTTTTTGTCCTGAACGAAACTATTTTGCCCAGGGCGAAGTAATATTATTTGGCGACATTTCATTGATTTACTGACGTCAGGAAGGGTGAAATCCCTTTCTGACCGTAGAAAAGCCCTACTAAATATAAATCTTTTAATTTTTACACTTCTTTTAAAACTCATAATTTTGAAAATAAATCAAGTTTGTATCTATAATGCACGGATTCTTCAAAAAATATAAGTATGCAGTATCGGATACGCGAAGGGTGCGGGTACGATTCGCGTGGGATTCGCACGGGATACGCCACGTGGCGTATCCCTGAGAATTTTTTTGAAAAAAAATTAGGATACGCTTATCGGATACGTTTTATAGAAGAATCCGATAGGATACGGGTGCGGCGGGGTTTGTTTTTCAGAAAAAATTAAGTTTATTTCTTTTTTAAAAAAAATTTGAAAGTAAAATTAAATATAAATAAAATCAATATATTAAATAATATTAAAATCACAAAGAAAAAAAAAATACGATACAACAAAAGAATATTAAATAATATTAATATTCATTAATAAAATTAAAATATATGTGATTTTATTGTGGAGTTGTGAACTATTTTTTAAATTTTTTGAATTTTTATTTGTGCGTACAATATATGAATATGAACTATTAAGTATGAATTTGAAATTTTTTATATTTAAATTTTACTTAAATTGAAGTAGCGTTATTTATTAAACACGACTAATTTATTTGGTGACTAATTCGAATTTGGTCAATTATGTTATATATTATTTGAACTTTCTAAACTTAGTTAAGTAGTGATTTAAATTGCAAGATTTATTTTAGTTTTAGATTGATTGAATTTTTATTCAAGACTTTTATGATAAATTGTTGATGATATTTGAATAATTTCTTGATATATATATATGTGTGTATTATATATATAATAAAATATTAATAAATAAACGTATCCTTGCCGTATCGTACCCTAAAATTTTCAAAAATTAGAATCCCCGCACCCGTATCCTATCGCACCCGCACCCGTACTCTCGCACCTATGCAACCCTAGTTTGTATCAATATCCTAACACTTGTTCTCTAATATATATAATGTACTCTAAATGTTATAATGTTACTCTTTTCTTATTTATCATTCATTAAAAAATTAAACAAATTTAATAATAAAATAAAGGGTGTATATAGTTAAACCTACATTCATAGATCCCATATAACAAAATCAACATTTAAAATTCTTTATTCCTCAAACTACAATTGTTGACTTTTACAAACTTGTGCTTTATTCTTACACAATTTCTTATAATTATTTGATTTTGAAACAAATAGTTTTTTGAATTTTAAAATTAAATTATATTTCCCTATAATTGGACAATTTTATTATATAAATAGATTTTCAAAATAAGTTGATAAAATAGGAAAAAAAAAGTTGAGAGTTATAAAAAAAAAGTTAGTCGATTTCTCTACATCTGATTGGTGAGGTGTCCTTCCCTCAGCATAGTGTGGTCTTGGAAGTTGCAATTTTAAAATTTTTAACCACGAGTCAAAGATTTAATAAAAATTGACAATATGCATATGCACATAAAAGGAGGCTTCCAATCCATTTGCAGCTCTATCCCTACGATTTTCTATTTTTTATCCACACCCCTTCATTTATTCAAAATTTAAAAAAATGCCCAAGGATTGCACCCACTTATTCGTCGCCTCCCTTCCCTTAGTCTCACTTATTTGATAACCCAGTTCGTCACAAAGACTGGGTCTGGGGGCGACCAGCCAGGAGGTATCACTGATAATACGTATATTGAATGTGTGTACAAATAATCAAGATTACATGTATACGTATGTATGTACAATAATCAGGATTACATGTATATATAATAAATGTATTCCTAAATAACCCTAAAGCCCACTAGGCCAAAGGCCCCACGAACTTGGCTAATTATTAAGGTCCACAATAGGGTGGGTGTTATGTGAGTGTTATACATTATAAAAGATCCATTAACATTAATTTGACCCGATCTATTAAGCCAACAAATAAAATTCCAATATTCACACAGTAACGTTATAATTTAACATAATTGGGAATAGAAAAATTAGTGCTCCGTCGACAGAGCAGGCGGACGGAGGCCTTCGATCGGCTACCGGCGTATTGAATCTGAGGTAAACAGGTGCAGGCGGTGGAGATGTGGCTGAATTCCGGCGTGTTGCAGATTGCAGCGGTTGCAGGAAGTCGGCGGGCAGACGGTTGCGACGGCAATAGTGGAAATTCTGGCGGTTCAAATGGTGTTGCAGACGGACAGCGCCACTTGAAGACGGACGGCGGCGCTAGACAACTGGAAGTGATGAAGATGATACTCTGGTTGGCAAGGAAGGGGATGAGCTCAGACAAGTGTAGCTACTTGACGCCATTGCCATGGAAGTGGAACTCTGCTTTTTCTCTCTTTCTCTCTCTTACAGGGCGTCAACAGTGTTGAATTAATTAAGATGAGAAGGCAGGCATGAAGATTGCAGAAAGAGATATGGGAGGAAGGAAGACTAGTGGCTCAAGTTGGCAAGTTATGGGATTGGAGGAGTAAAACAGGACTACATTCTTGATGGGAATCATAGTTTAGATAACAAATTGTGCCTTGGTGGACTTCTTTTAGTTGTCTTTCTTGGTTTTTCTCATGGCAAAACACAAAACTGGGTTATGAATTTATTGATTATTGAGGATTATGCCCAATCATAAAAATAATAAGTTCATTGACTCATTTGACCAATAACTATTTTGCTTAATAAGTTAATTTTTTGTTGACTCATGAACGTGTTAATATATTTGTATTTTTGTTGCCATATTAGAAAATTTTTTGTATTTTCAATTGATTTTCTGCTGCTGACGATCTGGGTATAAGCAGTAGGATTTTAAATTAGTATTATTAATTCCCAAAGAATAAAAGTTGAATCTTATTAAGGCAAAGTTGTAAGGAAATTGTTAGTTTTTGTGATGAAAATTGATTCTGTTGATACATGTATTGAAGTATTAATTGGCATCTGATATGTATATATATTTTGTGTTTGGCAGCTTGACCTAAAATGTTAGCAGATCATCATGACAACAGAGTGGACTTTCTACAGAAAAGAAAGATGCCATTTATCAAAGAATTGGTCCCAAAAAGGCAAATAACTATTTCAATCATCTGGAGAGATTTTTGAAATTAAAGCTGAGCAAGACTGAGTTTGACAAGAGCTGCATACAAATAATTGGGAGAGAGAATATAAAGCTCCATAATGATCTTAATCCGATCCATCATCCACACTGCTAAGCTCCCACGAAAGGAAGCTCGAAAAGCTCAAGCCCTCGGTGTTAAGGTCAAAAAAATGATGGGGAGTCATCTCCAATCTCTCTGTGCAGACACACACCCTCAGCCTCCTCGAAAATGCAGGTCCTCTTTGAGTAAGTCCAAAGAACGCTAGAGCCCTATTGGCCCATTGGGTAAGAGCCCGAGTATCACTTATGAAGAGACTGTTTCAAGATTACAAGAGCAGAAAAGTGGGACAGAATTGCATTTGATGGTGGAAGATGGTGAAGAGGTTGAACAATCCGCCGGGAGATAGGGCCCACATTGGTGGACTTCAGTTGCCGCCCCTGTTGGTGTCTCTCTTAACACGAGAGGTGATCATAGAGGTCTTCGGTCTACTTTGAATAGCCATTGTCTCAACGAGACTTGCCAAAGCAGAGGTGAATTACCGGACACAGAAACTTTAGCTCGTCTTTTGCAGGAGAAGTTGGGGAAGGACGGAGTTGGAATTTCAACAGATGGCGCTAACTTGTTGAATAAAAGTTTGGATGTTTATGTCACCTATTGTTATGCCATTTCATAAAATTTAATATTAATTCATTTTTCACCTTTAATTTGGGACTAAAATTGGACCTTATCAGAAAATTTGAGACTAAATCTAATATAAAGTTAATTTTACGACTAAAATTAGACCTTATTAGAAAATTTAGGACTAAATCTGATGAAAAGTTAATTTTGGAACTAAATCTATTTTGTCAATAATTATGGGACGAATTGTGATTCAAACTCAACTAATACCGCAACATGTCCAAAATAATAACATACAACTTGTAGACTAATACTACAATTTATTTAAACTAATACTATGCATATCATCAACTAATACTACAGTTTATTTAAACTAATACTATACATATCATCAACTAATACCACATCATGTCCAAAATAATAACATACAACTTGTAGACTAATACTACAGTTTACTTAAACTAATATTATACATATCATGAACTAATACTACAGTTTATTTAAACTAATACTACACATATCATCAACTAATACTACAGTTTATTTAAACTAGTACTATACATATTATCAACCAATACTACAGTCATAATACAAGGTTTGTTCAACTTCTCAAATGGACCTCGAGTCTCAAGATACATTGGTAGACTAATACTAAAATTTATTTCAATATGTACAAAATAATACCATATAATTTGTAGATAAATACTACAGTTGATTTCAACTTGTACTACACTGCTTGTGTCTGAAGTAATATTAGTGTGCTCATCTAGTACTACACTTTGGTACATCCAATACTACAGTGCTTTTTTTAACTAATACTATACAACTCTTAAACAAATACTATAGTGTGAATAAAGTAATACTATAGTGTGTTTCAACTATTACTTCAGTATGGTTAAAGTAATACAATACAACTTGTCAACTAATACTATATTGTGTACAAAGTAATAATATATTGTGTTTCTACTAATACTATATTGCTTGTTAGTTACAGTTTAAAGTAATACCACAGTATGTCCAAAGTAATAACATAGAACTTGTAGACTAATACTACAGTTTATTTAAACTAATACTATACATATTATCAACTAATACTACAATTTATTTAAACTAATACTATACATATTATCAACTAATACTACATTCATAATACAAGGTTTGTTCAAGAATCAAGATAAAAAGAATTAGCTTGCACATGTGTCTATGGTTGCTGATGTATAAGTTACCGCAAATGCAATATCGTTGAGTTCAATAACTGCTACTGTCAGAAGCAAAGGTGTAGCCTGCCCAAAATGTTTGAGTCCTGTTAGAATCAAGTTAAAAATTAATTCAAAGAAATCTTATAAAATGAAAGTCCCAAGAGGAAGCCCAGCTGTAAGCTTGGACCAAGAAATTAGAATGAACAGCAATCGAAGAAGAAAGTGCAGTAAGCTAATAATAAACAATAAAATAGAGAATCAACAAAAATAAAAATAGGGTCAGCATGTCTGATCAACAGATAAACTTTTGTACATAAAGAAGTTAATGAAAAAAAGTTTGATGCATATATATGCACATGATGATCCTGCTAAATGAACTTCTAAATGATGTAGGTGACATTTGCCATTTACTGATAAATGAAGTTCAATTCAGTTGATGAATTAAGACTACTCCAATTGAATATTCTTTTGGTATACTTGAACATGGGGATGATATTTATAATGAGACATTCAATGAGCAATGTGATAAGAGTTGAGAAGCTAAAATAGACTATAAAGATGAGAACAGTGAGGATAATGAGCAACAAGTTGATTGGTCCAAAGAGTGATAAGAATCCATATTTCATGCTGGGAATGACATTTAGTTGAGCAAATGATGCTGGTTATAATAGTATAATGGGTTTAAGTTGAAGAGTTTAGACACAAACTACATAGCACACTTATCCTTTCCTACTTGCAGAAGCTCAGTGATACATTTCTCATACGAAGCAAATCCAGCAACTTATCTAATCAGGCTCTTTACGAAATTGACTCTCTTGCTTGTTATCTGCAATATTTCATAGATTAACACACCAGTAGATAAAAAGGAATTGAGAATAGACAATGTGGGAATATATGCAGACAGTTTAGATAATCAAAACAATAAATTTGTCTTACTCATCCATTATTTTACCGAGAAATACATTAACTAGCATTACTACTTAGAATATATGAGCCTTCAATTCAGCTAATCATCTTTGCATCAAAACACTAGACAAGCAAAAAGATATTTGAACTTTAGTTTAGGCTCTACATCCATGTCTCAGTTCTTATCAGGACTTGGGGGGGAGGGGAGGAGCAACTACTTTCTTACCATCTTCTATAGATGGTATTAACCAACATAACGAACTTGAGCATTATATTTTAGAACAAAAACACTACAAATTAACTAATTAAATCCTACGAAGTACTGATCACATTAAAAATCCAAATACATGAATCACGTGAAGGAGGAGATAAAAACAACACAAAATATATTTGTTCTGCAGATGAAAATGAATCGCATAAAGGAGGAGAACACAAAAACACTGGGGAACACTATATTCATGGAAATCAAGAGTTGATTTTCTTTAAATTAAACACAATTTATCACACGATTTTCAATTACAAATTCTACCAATATCAAAATACAAAATTACACAATAAACACAAGAAGTAACCAGAAGCATGAGAAGAAACTATTAGCGAGTACCACACATTTTACTGACTTGAATAGTAGCGAATCCAATAAAAACCCTTTTTGTATAGAATTTCGACAAACAATGTCTGTTTAGTAAAAATTGAATTAAAAGATAATAGCGCACAAACATTTACAGGAAGTTCTTTTCTCCAGACTATGATTAATAATTTACACATTATAAATCTTTTTGAGTAGCTTGTATATTTACCTTGAGTCAATCTATTGGAAGTAAACAATGTTTTTATTCGGAGCTATTAATAAATTATATAACCTCAACAAAATAAAAATATTGGCTCCACTTTATTTAAAATTGTTTAAATTTGTTGAGTACATCCAATGTCATAATAAAACTATTAATATAGGAAGTCTTTCCCTATATTTCCATTTTGGTCAGTACCAAAGTTTTCTATATCATTTTGATAAATGTCCTCTAGATTTATACCCACATTTCATTTGTCTCTACTTTTGGCTTAAAGTATTTTTTTCCTTCTCTTACAATCACATATATCACTTGCTGGAAGCAAGAAGTATTTAATATTATAAAAATTGTATATAAAATAAGAAAGACGAAAAAAGCCAGAGGGGCATTACCCTTCCACGGACCCCAATTAATAGATTAATCATGTTTACACAACTACTGACTATTTTCCCACCACCATATTAACAAGATGTGGCACCTCAACCTCATACTAATCATACTAATGCCTTTATCCATCCATACAGTTTTGTCACAGTCTCTGGTTGAATATCTGCCTGGTTTTCCCGGAAAACTTCCCCTCAAACTTGAAACTGGGTATATATGCATCATTTAATTAATTTTGTTAATTCAGATGTTTTCTTCTTTTAGTACATACATATGGAATTAATATAAATCTGAGTGAAGATATATAGCCCTGAAAATGATCCCCTAATTATTTGGCTTCAAGGAGGCCCAGTATGCTCTGGCTTTACTGGCCTTGCTTATATCATAGGTAACTTTTCATTTTTTATATGCAACACAAGTATTCAAGCCTTTTTTTTTTCATATTTATGCATATATATGCAAGGCCTCTAATATTTGACTACACTGACACCCAAAGCTCCATACCTTCACTTTTATTGAATCCCTATTCATGGTCTAAGGTATCCAGGTTTTTGCAAATAATTTTAACTTAATTTGTGTTGGTAATTAATTGTGTTGGTGCAGCTATCCAACATTATATTTGTTGACCAACCTGTTGGCACTGAATTTACTTACCCAAAAACTCATGGAGTTTATGAATCTAATGATACACTTCAGAGCATGTGAACTCTCCGATACATAATTAAAACTGACTCTTGAGTTGAATAATTGGTGCAGTGGATTATAAATCACAGAATACATGGCTAACTCCACTACTGCCTATTTTTCACACCACCGCATTAACAAGATGAATTAAATAGAAAAGGATGTTTGTAATATCAACGGGATCCATTAACTAACCTGAATAGAAGCGATGAATAGCACCAGCGCGACGAATGCACAAAACAGCAATGGATATTGACGAGGGACGTTTGAGACGATGACGATTAAGTGAAGAACGAATGAGACGGAGACGATTGAGTGAAAAATCAGAAAATAATAGCAGATTCAATTAAGAATAGAGCAGAAATTGAACAAAAAATACCTGGAAAATGGCGTGAAAAAAGGATACGGCGTGGGAGAGGGAGAGAGGATTAGGGCAAGAGGAGAATTTGGGATACTGCGTAAGAAATCAAAATGAAAAATGGGTCAAATTACCTTATATACTAACCCGAATTTTGATCCAAAATTTGACCCGAAATTGTTGTATATGGATTCAATAAATGTGTGTATTATTCATATAAAACTTTGCCAAAACAATAATATCTTATATTTTATAACACTCCCCCTTGGATATTATAATTGTGATTTGGAAGAGTACGTTAGTTAACGGGAAAGAGTACAACTATTGATCTTCGAGATCCAATCTTCAAGATTGTTTTGAAGTCGATGCTCCCACTGAATATAACAATCTTCCAAGTCGACGCATCCCAATCTCATAAACATATTTCTCAAAAGTAGATGAAAGGAGGGATTTAGTGAACAAATCTGCAAGATTGTCATTTGAGCGTATTTGTTGTATTTTGATTTCACCACTCATTTGAACCTCGTAAGGATAAAAGAATTTCGGAAATGTGTTTCGTCAAGTTCCCTTTGACATAGCCATTACTCATTTGAGTACAGGCAACATTATCTTCATGGATTACAGTAGGAGTTATGTCATTTAAAGGGATACCGCACGAATCGTAAATGTGTTTACTAACTATTTTAATCAAACACATTCTCTTGTTGTCTCATACAGCGCTTTAATCTCTGAGTGGTTTGAAGAGGTGGTCACCATAGTTTGTTTAACAGATCTCCATGAGATGACTGTACCACCACAGAGAAAAACGTAACCAGTCTGCGATTTTACATTGTGGCGATCAGACATATAACTAGCATCTGCATAAGCTACTAGTGTTTTGTCTTGGTTTCATTGATAAAACAAAATCAAGATCTTGTGAACCTTGAAGATATCTCAAAATGTGTTTTACACCATTCCAATGCCTTCTTGTATGAGAGGTACTGAATCTTGCAAGTAAGTTCACTGCAAAAGCAATATCCGATCTAGTGCAGTTTGCAAGATAGAGCAGTGCGCCAATCACACTAAGATAAGGAACTTCAGGTCCTAATATCTCTTCGGTACCTTCTTTAAGTCTAAATGAGTCCTTTTCCACTTCAAGGGAATGGACAACCATTGGTGTACTTAGTGGATGAGATTTGTCCATATTGAATCTATCCATCACTTTCTTTAAGTAGGTTGACTGGTGTATTAGAATTCCTTTAGGGAGGTACTCGATCTGCAGGTTGAGACAAAACTTGATTTTACCCAAAGTTTTCATTTCGAATTATGTCTTTAAGATTGAACTTGCTTCTTCATTCTCTTTCCTTGTTCCTATTATGTTTAGATCATCAACATATATTGAGATGATACTAAAACCATTAAGTGATTTCTTTATGAATACACAAGGAAACACTTCATTATTTACATATTCCTTCTTCAGGAGGAATTCACTAAGTCAATTATATCATATTCGACTTTATTGTTTTAAATCATATAATGAAGGTTGTAGTGTTATACTAAACATACTACGATCTTCATTATTCCGCATCCGGGGAATCTTTAAATCCATCAGGGATTTTCATATAAATATCGGAATCTAATGATTTGTATAAATACTTTTACAATGTCCATCAACTGCATTTCTAAATCAATTTAACTTCTAGTGATATTCTGTAGAGGAACTTTATAATTTTCATAACAGTAGAATATGTTTGTTCACATCCAAATCAATAATGGGTCTCTGCGAAAACCCCTTAAGTTATTAATCTCACTTTGTATCCCTCTACTTTATTATTTCATTTTGTTTCCATACAATTACCCATTTATATCCTTCAGGGACAAAATATACGGGGGGTACGTACGATAGAACAAATTATTTTTCTTTATTTAGCGAGTCTAGCTCTCCACACTTGCTTCTTTCTATTGTATCTAATCAAAGTGCTTTGGGCACCCAATTTAAATATTGGATACAAAATTTAGGAAGAACAACTGGGGTACAAATAAGTTATCGACAACAGTGATATATTTATCTCCTGTATTTTTTTTAAGATTCATATAAACCAGATCCTCATCATTTCCCAAAGTATATATTGATCTGGGTATTCCGCAATCCTAGTATTTTGATTGCTATGTGCACGTACCTTTTACTAGGATTTCTGTCTTCAGGACAAATCTCTTCAGGAGATTTCAAGAGTGACTGAATATTTTATTAGCTTTAACATACCATGGTTTTGTGTAAGGAGGTCCATTACGCTTCCAGTAGTAAGTTCTTTATAATCAGTAATGCATTTGATAATGCATCTGGCAGATTACTTACTAATTATTGCAAGTTTATTTTCTTTGAACTTCCAGTTCAATTTGACTAGTGTTTGTGTCGAAATATTTAAAGATCCTTTTCTTTTAGAAAAGTTTCTCGGCATTCATTTAATTTTGATTCCTAATCCCCCCCTAATGCTGAGAAAATGATCTTCATCAAATGTGCAGTCGGCGAACCGGTCCATAAAAAGATCCCCTATCAGAGGTTCTAGGTATTTCACAATTGATGGAGATACAAAATCAATGTGTATACGTAGATTCCTTTGAGAGCCCATTGAGGTACGCATTAGAGATGATATAAGAATATGTACTGCACAACCATAAATTCGCAGATGGAAAAAGATTATTATTTTCGACGCACTAGTTGCAAATAGGGAGCAGTGATGATATGCAGTAAGTCGGATTTGAGTTAGAATAGCTACATGTAAAATTTCAAGCCCCCAATATGTAGCAGCTAAGTTGGAATTTTTACAATTACTGTCTAGCGATAATTTTGATGCATCATACTAGTGATTCAGCTAGACCATTTCGGGTGTGGACTTAATATTTTACTATATTTTTCCACTGTCATATAATAAAAATTAAATATCTTTAATGTGAGCTCACTTTCACTGGCATTATCTATTTGAACGAATTGAATTGGCAATTTTAGAATTGAGACAAAAGCTCAATAATTTTGCAAGAAATTGTGCAAAAATATTGAGACAAGTGGATAATAAACACATGTAAGTCCATCGTGATGAAGACCAATTATGGTCATAATAAAATAATCCGGATACTATATATGTCAGTCCACAAATATCTCCATTAAATTGTTCATATAGGAGATTCAATTCCAACTTTAATAAGAGCAAGTCATTCAATATATTTATACTTAGACATGCATCCCAAACATATGCAATTACAGAAGGATTCATGTGGCATACTATGATCGAGTAAAAAATATATAAAATCCGACAAATCATGTTATATTTTGGATGGACAAAAACGTTGATGCTATTATTTGAAATGAATCTAAATTAGATTTTAATACCACTCTTCATCTCTTCAAGAGATTGAATGTAATTGTAGAATACAACTAGAATAAAGGGATCTTCCACGCTTCAGACGTCCTTTAGATTCATTAGAATCTAACATTGTATCTTACATAAACATTTTTCTTACCGGAATATTTTTCACAAAAATGTGATCTGGTAACTCTTCTGAGTCATTAAATATGTCTGGAAATATATGTTAAGATAGATAGCCACATATCCCTACAAATTAATTACTCATTTTCTATAAAGATCAATTCAACTTTTATTAAAACATCATTGCACATGCCCTTGTTTGCTTCAGGCAAACTAGTATAATGAGATTCGTTTGAGCGACTTCCGATCTCGACCATCTCAATTATTCTTTTGGCCTCTGCCATAATTTTTTTCTATCAATTTATGTTATTGATAGTTTTCATCATTAATTTTTCATTAAATGATCCTTTAGGGATTTTCATAACCAACATGAATAATCTTTTCATAAGATATTTTTTACTTATTCTTATTGAGATGATGTCGAATGGTAATTTATCTTTGTCTTCTGGACAAGAATAAATTTAAAAATTTATTATAATAGTCCCAAAATATATAAAAAAAATATCATAAAATTAATCTTATGTTGAAAGCTCAAGTCAAGTTCTCTAATCTTGAAGGGCAAGCTTTAGTTAAATTTTATGAGTAATATTGGACATTTGATCTAATGTCTTTGTCAAAATTTGCTTCAAACATATTGGTATGATGTGATTCACCTTGAGGGGTCTTTCCCTTCTTATCTTTTAGCATCCGCTAATAAGCCTCCATCAGATGTTTTGGAGTACGACACAGGCGAGACCAGTAGCCATCGCATCCACACTTATAACAGATTTTTTTATTCTGAAAACGTGAGCTCAATTGCGGTGTAGGATTTTGATCTTGAGATACACCTTTTTATGTCCATGAGTTTGGACATCTTTTGCATTTTATTGACCATCACCTCGATCTCAGCCTTGTCTCCTACCACGGCCTCGACTTCGAGTCGATCCGCGGCCCATATTCGCATCAAATCCCCTTTCCACGTCTACACCCTCTAAAACTTTTCGAGCATTCACATATGCTTTTTGGCACTGCTTGTGCGTCAGCTGGTCTTGCATTATAATTTTTCATAAGCAGTTGGTTATGTTCTTCTGTAACTGAAAGTGCAAATATCAACTCAGAGCGGGAGGTATAGTTTTTGGCCATATAATGCTGCTGGAGTACAAGGTTACTTGCATGGAAGGTGAATAAATTCTTTTTTTGAAGTAACTCATCATATTGGGCTAGGGGAAGGATCACAATAGTTTGTTGTTGGAAACGATCTAACATTAATGTCCATAAAATATTTTGATCCTTTTCAGTAAGGTATTGGTTTGTGAAGTCTTGGTTGAGATGATGTTTCAGTAAAATAGAGCTCTTGCCTCCAGGACAAGTGTGGATTTTGATCTTTTATTTTGGTGTCGCTTAAAAAAAATATTAGGCGGGCTAAATGAAATAAAAAAATTGGGCCAAATAATTAGTAGTTATAAATTGGACTTCTATTTTATTTTATTACTGATCAATGACCTTTATTAATGGGCTTCATGCTCAAATAATGGCAAAACAAATATGCCTATTTATTTATAAATAATCAGGCCCAAACCATAAATAGTTCAAGTAAAAAAAAATAGGACCTTAAAATAAATAAAGTCCATAAATTTTATTAATGGCTTCAATCCCAAAAATATTAATAATTAAGACCTATAACAAATAATTATTAGTAATTTGAACTTCAGGGATTTTATTAATAGATAAGAATCAAATAACAATATGAATTAGAGTAAGTCTCTTGTGCACCATTTATACCGTGCAACTCAAATGTATTTTTAAACAGTTACACTATTTATTACTGAAAAGTTACACAAATTATTAATGAAAAGTTACACTATTAAAGATACACTCGGTGCAACTAAGCCTATGAATTAAAATAATATGCCCAATCAAATAAAGAGTTCAAACAAAAAAGGCCCATTTGAAATTAAAAACAAGCCAAATAATAAAAAGGGAAGGGCTGGATATGAATTAACAAATCAGGTATTATATCAAAATAAAAGAAAAAAACCGGTTACAGAGGAAGAAGAAACGGAAAACTCCACAACCCGGAGAAAGGAAGTAAAATAGCCAGGATTAAACGGGACTCATTAAAAACCTAGCCGTAAACCACCACCCTTGTGGAAAACCGGGCGTAGGAGAAAAAGAGCACAACCATCTAATCCCACTTCCATAGGAGAAGGTTCGGAATACAAAGCCGGAAAAGCAATTAACTTCAAAGGGATCCCAAAGTCAAGTTTTCACTCTACAATAAGTGTTATGCAAATCTTCAAAGAATATTGTGTTCAAGAATTCGGGTGGTTCCCCTCGCCACATACAAGTGGAATTCAACCCGGCAGCCGTGTGCGCAGCCCGATTACCTTCCCTAAAGATGTGAGAGTAAATAATTGTCATCTCCTTGGCCTTCTGCATGACCTGACTCCAATGGTCGACAACCCGCCAAGGGATCAGGCAAGTATCTCCCTTAAACAAATTTACCGCCAACAAGGAGTCCGACTCCAACCACAGTCGCCTCCAACCATTCTCGAAAGCGAACTCGAGAATTGGGCGAAAAAATCGTTATTCAATAGGTGGAAAAGGCCCACCGTCGCTGTCGACTGCCGCCTGGCCGTCGCCGTAGCTAACGCATCCGGCATCGTAGCCATGTAGCGCGTACCTGCCGCGCACATCGCCGTCCGCGGCGGTCGTCGCGGCTCTCCGTCGCTGTATCGTTGCCTTCGTCGCGCTTCCGTGAGATCACGCCGCCGGTGTTCGTCGCGTCGGTCGTATCAGTGGGTCGCCGTGGCGCTATGATTTAGGCACGCCAGAGGCGCCGTCGCGCGATGCGGTTCTCGCGGCGCCGTCGCCTGTGTTCGTCGTCATCGACGTAGGTAGGTTTTCGATTCAGTTGTATTAGAAAGGAAGAACAGGGATTTAAGAGGTTGGTTCTTGTTCATTATAGGGGGTCATGGTTTTGTGTTTTCTGTTTTGGAACAAGAACAAAAGCAGATGCCGATTGGAGCAAGAACAAAGGCAGATGCCGATTGAAAAAAAATTGTTTTTGGATTCGTACAGAATTTTTTTTTTCAGTTTTCTGAGTTTTAAAGAACATGGGGCATGGTATTTATTCAGAAATAAAAAAAAAAAACTTGGGTTTTGATTCTGAAACAGGGGTTTTTGGTTTCCTTATTACTATGATCAAATGTTAATTCACATGACTCAAAAACACCCAAGACCCAATTTCTTCGTCTCGCGCAACAATTGTAATAAGGTTTCCAAGGTACAGATGATACATAAGGATAAGGTCAATCACAATGAATGAATATAAGCAATAAATTACATCATATGAATATATGCATATTTATACAGAAACATATATCATATGAAAACAATTATTAATATATGAATTTATACACATACACATAAAAGATGAGCAGTATTCATAAGCATACGGTTATATAAACATACATATTATATTCATGTGGATCATATTCAAATCACATATATCATGTAATTAGGTAAAACTCACAAAAAAAAAATCTGACGGTTGAGTCTTTAATCCGTTCCTATTGAGTCCTGAGTCCGTTCCTATTGAGTCCTTTGATTAATTGGCCAGAGCACTCGTGCTGATAACGTATTATAATTAAATTATAATTGAAAGTTCGTCACAAGGACTACGTCTAGGGGAGACCAAGCCTGGAGGTATCAGTAATAATACGTATATTGAATGTGTATACAATAATCAGGATTACATGTATATATAATAAATGTATCCCTAACTAACTCTAAAGCTCATTAGGCCAAAGGCTCAATGGACTTAGCTAATTACTAATGTCCACAATAATATCTTATATTTTATAACAGTTCTTTGAAGAAAGATATGAAAATTTTATTTTTTGATTTAGCATTTTTGTGTTACATATTTTTTAATTGGAAAAACTACCCCCAATTTTGATAGGGCAAAAGGTTGGCACCCTTTGCAACTGTTTTGCCGATCTGTTTTGCGAATTTTTTTTTTTCAAAAGTAGAGATTTTTTTTGTTTTATCAAATTTGAATAATTTTGTGTGTTCCCTTTATTGTTTATTGAAAAGTTGAAGGCTGTGTGTACATTCTTGGCAGGTTGGATTTAGACCTTTACAATTGAGTAAATATTGATTACTTATTTTTTAAAATTTGCACAAATTTGATAGGACAAATGGTTGGCACACTTTGCCAATTGGTTTACCAATTTTTTAGGGAGGAAAAGATTTTGCTCCGTAAAATTTGAATAGTTTAAAGCGCTATATTTTGGATTCGTTTAATTATAAAAGGATTATTGGCAGGTTAGATTTAAACCTTCACAATTGGCTAACAATAAATACTATAACCAGTGCTAAGATCCCTGCTTATCATGAGTTGGTATGATAAATTTTTCTTCTAGAACATCTGAAACTTTAGTCGGTCGAAGTCGAGATCTGGCCGAGTTAACCAGGCGTTGTTGGAGTAGCTTTTGCTTGCCTTGAGGATTGTCCTTGTCATAAGCTACAAAGGAATACAAACTTTTAGCCTTCCCTCTCACAAAGGAATACAAAGGAAGATTCCGAGGACGAAGTTTGATGTTCTTAGTACTTGTAAATCATGCTTCTTTCCTTTCGGTTGAAGCAAAGCAACTATGTGTAATAAATGAGAGACTTAGTGTGTTAGTTTAATTAGTTTTCAAGATGAGTTTATGTATGTACGAGACTATTTTCTACACAGTCTATAGTGGAATTCATTAAGTCCGGACCTATAGTTGAATGAGTTGAAGTTCAATTTAGCATTTACCTGTTTATATATTTGATGGGGTTTTTTTGTAATATTTTTATTTTAGTAAAACTTTGCAGTCCTTAGTGTGAGGATTAGAAATGTTCATGGCTGACGATAATTTTATACTTCACTCCAAAATTTAAACCGAATCTAGACATAAAATTTAAGTTTTAAAGTTTTTTTTCTAAATTTTATTTTATGATTTTTCAATTTTAATTATTTATTTTTAATATTTATTATAATTTTTTTGTACTTTTTTTTAACTCAAAAAAAAATTAATTGTGTTACAATTATAAAATCTTCCATAATATGAGAATAGTGACATTTATTAGAGACTGCATGGCTAGAGTTTTTATTTTATTAAATTAAAGACTTGATTTGTTACACGCTTAGATGACACTTGCACTAAACCCACATCTATCATTTTTGGTAGCATAATTAACATATTTTGTAGTAGCTTTTAATTCTATACGTAACATATTTTTCATGCAAAGTTAAATCAATAAAACACTCAGCTGAAAAATTGAAACCTTTTCTATTCCAACTTCTGCGACATTAGAATACTTGATTCACCTACTTTTTCATCATAATGCATAGTGTCTCTAGTGCAATGAATGAAGGAAAGACAAGACATCTTATTGTCTCTTGTCACCGTCCATGTTCCAATTTGAATTGTTTAGATGGACTACCACTGACAAAGACTAATGTCTTTGTCGCGGAATTGCATTCCGTAATTCATATGTGTCATTTAACACTTAAATATATGCATACACTTCCTCAACAAATCAACTACACATTTTTCATGGATAAAATTGGGTCATTTAATAACGAACTATTTCTGCTATTAAATAAATAATATTTTTTAAATAAACATGAATATATTTTTTGCTGGGATTATTACCATTTTTGTCCCATAAAATATTTACTTTTTCGTTTTAGTCCCATAATTATTTACTTTTTCAATTTAGTTCCATAACAACTTAAGTTTATCCAAACCAGTCCTAAATGGTTTGATATTGCATTAAATGGCATTGTTTTGTTCACATGTTCTACTATTTTTTGGCTATTTGGGACTAATTTGGATAAATTTGAATTATTATGGGACTAAATTGAAAAGATAAATAATTATGGGACCAAAATAAAAAGTATAAAAGTTATGAAATCAAAATAGTATTAATTCGGGTTACGTGACGTGTTTCTCAGACGTGGTTTGCTGACTCACTAAATTAAATTAAAAAAAATTCAATAAAGTCAACCGTTGTCGCCATCACAGTCGAGTCATGGCAATAATTTGGGCGAAAATAGAGCTTTAGAGATCAAGGATTTGCATATTGTTGTTGCGGAGAAGGAAGACTCGAGAACAAGCTCTAGCGCGGAAGTGGAGCTCAACCAAAAATCGGCACATGAAGGTGGAAGATTGTGGCAAAAGGATACAGGTTTCAACACTCTGCACGTATGAGCGTCGTTTTTTTTAATTTCAAGTTTTAGGTTTTGATTTTATATTTTAAGTTTTCTTTAGTTGCAAAATTATTATTTGAAAATTAAATTAAATTTATTGAGATTTTACTAAGTCAGCGTACCACATGAGTAAAATAATAAAAAAAAGTAAATAATTTATTCATAGTATGAGACTAAATTGAAAATATAAATAATTATGGGACTAAAATGAAAAGGTAGAAAAGTTATGAGACAAAAATAGTATTAATGGTTAATCCTATTCTACCGAAAAATAGTAACGTGATCAGTACATGGACAGTACGACGTCCTTTAATGCAATTTTCGATCATTTGGGACTAAATTGGATAAATCTAAATTGTTATGGGACTAAATTATTAAATATATAATTACGGGACCAAAACAAAAAAGTAAAAAGATTATGGGACTAAAATGATATTAATCCCCATTTTGCTCATATTTTAGAGGATAGTTTTGAATTTGTCAGCATTTGCCTAAAAATGAATCAAAACTAACAAAATGAAAGGATGCTTATTAGCTCTTTATAACTGCGTCCCTACATATAAAAGAACAAAAAAAATCTTGTTTAAGAAGGCAGAAAACTAACGTTTCAACAGACTAGCGCCTCCCTTCCCTTCCCTTAATCCTAAATATCAAGTCCTTCACTCCCGTGGTGAATCATTGCTCCTGTTTGATTAATAAAACCCAATTGTTTCAGTATATATTGGTGCTCAACAAGCCGTATATTGCAAGCAAAATTGAAATATTTTTCATTCCAACTTCCGCTGCATTAAATAGGCTCTTTTCAGTTGTATATTTTCTCATCACATTGCATTAAGCCTTAACCACAATTAAGAAAGGGATAGTGAGAGGGGATCCTCTTGTTCATGTCCACATTTCAATTTGAATTGTTTTGATGGACGACAATTGCCATTGATATGGTGCGGTGGAAACATATTTCATTAAAAATTCAAGATTGAATTTCAAATGGTCCCATAACTTTGCATATTTTTTTATTTAGCATCATAACTACTTTTTAGGTTATTTAGCCCCACAATTACTTCTGTCGCTCTCGGTTTTAGTCCCAGAGTTACTTGAGTCGCTCAATTATAGAATTACTCGATTTTCATCCCACAACTAAATTTTGGAATGACACGGTCCCGTAGAAATTCAAGTAGTTTTGAGACTAAATCCTTTCAAGGAAGAATTTCATATTAGGGTCCAAATTTTAAGGTAAGTCTCAATTTAAGATTTTAATTTTGAAGTGTCTCAAATTAAGATCTACATTTTGATTTTATTTTTTTAAAGCTTCACAAATATAATAATTTTTTAAGTATAATATACATAATTTTTTTGTATTTTATTAATTTTTTAGGTACAATATATCAAACTTAAAATAAATAAATAAAATTTTATGCAAGTATTAAACATGCTTTAAAATTTATTTTTTCTTGTTGAACGATTGAAAAAAATTAATTACATCAAATATGAACATTAAATAAAATTATTTTTTTATTTTATATTTTAAATCTTAATTCGAAATAAACATTGTTATGCTTTGAGTTTTTTTTTTTTATAAAAAATTAAATTGAAATATAGATAAATGGATCGAGCCTTGAATTGTAACAAATATAATAAAATTAGATCTTAAATTGAGAAAAAATCAAAATATAAATCTTAATTTGAGACATTTCAAAATTAAAATCTTAAATTGAGACTTAGTTTAAAATTTGGGCCATAATACAAAATTCTTCCATCATTTCAAAAAATAGATTATTATATAAAATTGAACAATTCACTAAATAATTTCAAAAAACAAAAAAATAGATATGGGACAAAAATTATAAAATTTAAGTAATTAGTTGACTAAATCTTTTAAAAAGGAGGCTTCCAATCTATTTGCAACAGTATATCCTTATGGTTTTCTTATTTCCACCAACACCCGTTTATTTATTTAAAAATTATAAACATGCCCTAACTTTCTAGATCCAGCAGGCTTATTCTTTTGCCTCCCTATAAAAAGAGGGGGCAACCCTAAATTTCTCAACAGCGGCGCCTCCATACAGCAGCGCCCATACATCCAAGTTCCTTCGCCACTTATGCTGAAGAGAGGGGTACATCATCTCATTTGGTTTATGCATTTGTCTTTCCTTTTAATCTCATGATCAATTACCTTTATGTTTGATCCAATGTTGATTTTCAATCTAATGATTTTTGTTATGTATTTTAGGTATGGCTAAATCGATTTATAAAAGAAAAGAAAACAAAAGTTCCTTTGGATATTCATCTTCTCAGGTAAATGTTCAGGAGATCTAAATATTTAAATCTTAATTTAGCATTTTTGTTACATATTTTTTTAATGGGAAGAAGGTTGGCACCCTTTGTCAAATGTAGAGAACTTTTTTCATTGGAATAATTTAATTTGTGTGTTCTCTCTATTGTTTTTAGAAAATTTAAAGGCTTTGTGTTCATTTTGAATTGATTTAATTTTGAAGGGATTATTGGTAGGTTGGACTTAAGATCTTCAAAATTGACTAATAATGATTATTTATTTTTTCAAATTTGCCAAAATTTGATAGGACTAATGGTTGGCACACTTTGCCAATTTGTTTAGGGAGAAAAAATATTTTGCTAGATCAAATTTGAACAAATGTGCTCTTTCTTATGTTTTTTTGAAAGTTTTAAAAGCTTTGTATATTTTGGATTGTTTTAATTTTAAAAGAATTATTGGCAGATTGGACTTAGACTTTCACGATTGGTAATGATAACTACTACAACAAGTACTTATGATGAGTTAGTAGTCTGATAAATTTTCGAAGTCGAGATTTGGCCGAGAAGGAGTAGAGTAGCTTTTGATCCCATTCACTTACAACAATGGAAGATTTCGAGGGCGATGTTTAATAATATGTCTGTATATATATTTTATGGTGTTGTTTATAATATTTTTATTTCAATAGAACTTTGCGCTCCTAGCTAATTACTGTGAGGATTAGACGCTATGTATATATGAGTATCAATCTTTCATTGCAATTAATTGAGTTTCCCTGCTTTAAAAATAAAAACAAATCTTGTTGAACCACCTTAAATTCATACTTCATTCACAAATTTAAATCGAAGACATAAACCATTTGGGCAAAAGGCGCCGCTAGCTTCAAAAGGTGGTTGCAAAGTGGGCTGTATTCTACCTCTTTTTTATTATTAATATATTTTATTTTATTTGATTATGAAAATAATAAATTTATTTTGAATTTAATATTTTTTAGTGAAGTAAAATTTGTGTGGAACCTAATTTTAATAAAAAGTGATAATATTTTTGTTAAAAGTATCTCAACTTTTATTAAAATAAAAGTGATGATTTATTATTAATAGGTGACAATGAGACAGCGTCATATATTATTTTTCTTTTTATTTTTGAATAGGTAATTTGAAATTGAGATGAAAGTCGACACATTATCTTGTGCAATTATAATTTTGGAATTAAGTTTTGTTTTAGTCTCATAACTTGAAATCGACTTTGACTTCGTTCCCAATTGTTTAAACTTTTTCTTATATCCTATATATTACTTTTTTTTTAAGTTTTGTAAAAATATTTAATTTTTATCTTTTTACCTACGATAGAGCCGCTGATTGTGTTTCAACGCGTACGTGGTTGTTTATTATCCTAATAATTCAATAAATTATTAGAAAATTTTCAAATTATAAAAATTGTAAAAATATCAATTTATTTTTTATACTTATATCTTGTACATGTTGGTAATTGAAGACTTATTTCTCTATAGTGGCACTTGCGTACCTCAAGAAATTCATTTTGGTAACTAATTTTTCTTTAAACATTAATCTAAGAGTAACCACGCCTCCTTTTATGGCATAAAAGCATAACAACACAAGTGATTGGCATTCAATTTGTTGAGATTTCTCATATACATATTATTTTTTTACACAGACTATTAATGATAATTCATTCACTCCCAAATATTATCTCACTCAGTTATTTTAGATTTCTTAACAAAAACAAAATAAATTAATAAATATTGCATAATGGATAAAGTGTTGATAGAGTAAATAAGATTACTTTGTTTGCATTGATTAAATTATCACCAGAATATACAACTGATGATACGAATTACTCAACAAAAAAGAAATAAAGAAAATGTTTTTTATGGTATATTCTTCTTTCAACTAAGATCTGACCAGGTAGACACCCTAAATTAGGCCAAATAAATTAAACATATTTAACCCTTAACAGAAAAGAGGTTTTTCCAAATGCGGTGCAAAATCTGGTTTTTTTTTTTTTTTTTTAACTCCACCCCAATTTCCCTTAATTCGTTCCCAAAGGAAAACGAACCCAGGCCACCCACTCAAGTGAGGAGTCCGGCGGCCAGGTGAACTAGTCCACCTAGTTGCGGTGCAAAGTCTAGTTAACTCGCCCCCACCTCGATTTTGTGGTTAAACTTTAGGCAATTGTGAAGGTTTAAATCCAACTTGCCAAAAATCCAAAAAATCAATTTTTTTTATTTAAATGTGAAGGCAAAAGTAATTTACTGGCCTAGATTAATTTGCAAATATTAAAACTTAGGGTTGAGCCTACTCGTGCAGCAAAAATTTAATGACCTACTTTTGCCAATATATATATATATATATATATATATATATATATATTATCCTTAAAACACTACCTCAACGTTACATGCCAACAAAATATTTTTTCCTAATAAAGAACTAATATTTCACTGTGTTTTTTTTTTCCTTACATCTTTAGCAAAATAAATGGGAATATTAATTTGTTAAGGAGTGGCAATTTAAGGGCATTGCGTTTTATGTTGGCAACGTAGTCTTTTTTTTTTTTTGTTGCCCAAATGTAGGCCTACATAATTAATTTTTATTGCAAATTTAGGCCTGTAAAATTTATAAATTTCAGACTTAGGCTCGTAAAATGGAATGTTATTAGCAAAAAAATAATAATTAATCTTTATATTTGTCAATTAAAAAATTAATATCAAAGTGCAATTTTCCCCAAATTAAATACAAATCTTAATCTCATATGTTTTTATTTTTTTGAAACTACAAATTAAATAAGCTCAAGAAAAATTTAATTAAGAATTGGGGAGGCAGAATTGGGGTAAACAATTTTCGAAATATATTAAGAATTTTTTGAAAAATTACAATTACCAATTCTTAAATAAACTCAAGAAAAGTTTAATTAAGAACTGAAGGGGGCAGAATTGGGATCAACAATTTCTAAGGTACATCCCAAACATAACAAAATTTTCTCAAGATAATACATAAGAGAAAACATGCGTAGCGACAAGACGAAAAGGGTAGTAAACATACCTATATCCTAGGCACCCTTTTTACCAGAATTAAAAAAGCAAACACATCACACGCATGAGTAAGAAATACCATAGCAAGATAATGCATTACAAACATAGTCATTAAAAGTGTATACAGAAGAGAAGAGAAGGTAAGCTCTAACAGAATATTGTTCAGAAGACAGAAGCATGAAGGCTCTAATCAAAAAGTCATTCGAAGAAGCAAAATAATGAGGCACGAACTCCCTCCTTCATTCAAGTCAGTAGGTAAACCGGAATCAGAAGACGGATCAGTAGAAATCTTAGCAGTTGCAGCAGAAGAGGACATCCCAGAATCAAGAACGTCGGAAGGAATCAAATCATATAGTAAGGGCTCAGCGGGAGATAAGTCAGGAGAAGGACTCGAGAAACCTTCAGGGCAGCCTTTTGCATAACTGGGATAAACCAGGGAGCATCAAGAGGGGTTGTGGCATCCCCTTGGAAGTAAGGAGAAGAAGTAATATCATCCTTAGCCCTAGAGATATTAAGCTTCACAAGAAATCCTTTCTCTTGGGCCAGCTTAACAGCACATGTAAAATCATGTTTGATAAAGTGACTAGCATGAGGAGCTATGTCACTTAGAAATAAAGAACATGACTGATACGCCTGTGGAATCCCCTGAAACAACTCATTTAAGAAGGCGTGCCATGAAGGAGTGTGAAGGAACTTCGTGCGATGCAGATTGATACCATCAAGGACACCCTAAGCCTGACCTTTGGAGTAGTTCTCCTCCAATAGTTTTTTCTATGTCTCCAGTTGAAGGGAGAGGATCTTTTCAGCCTTGGAAACTTGCTGCTGAAGGGAAGAGTTCTCTGATTCAAGAGTAACACTGCGAACTTGCAATTCCTTGACTTCTTGTGAAAGGAGAGATATCTCCTGATCTTTAAGTGTCAAGTCAGAGATAGGGGGGCCATAACTCTCTGAACCCTCATCCACCAGTAATTGGGCATGGAAGTCTAAGAACTGGAAGAGGCAAGTAAAA
This sequence comes from Prunella vulgaris, assembly GCA_026898435.1. Lineage (NCBI taxonomy): Eukaryota > Viridiplantae > Streptophyta > Magnoliopsida > Lamiales > Lamiaceae > Prunella > Prunella vulgaris. Next base: position 99,360 of record JAPKLY010000889.1, read on the forward strand.
ACTCGACATCGGTGATAGCAAGATAGAAAAACATCACACGATAAAAATGAGACAGATAACTCAGTAAGCCTCTCATACATGAGATCCTTCAAGACAGGAATTGGAAGTTTGGAATCAGGAGACTCAATCTTAGGGGCCTTAAGAGTCTTCAAAAACTGGGTGTTCTCCACATGAGGAACAGAGGAAGCAGGATCAGGATTCTCCACGGACATGGCAGAGTTAGAACCGGTACACTTAGAAAAGTGGGTCTTCTTCAACACGGGTTTAGGCTGTGACTTAGAAACTGCAGCCCTTTTGCTTTTTTTTCTTAGCAGGAGAGGTATCAGCTACGATCTTATCTTCTGGGGAGGCTGGGAGAGGATCATCTTGAGGATTTATCCCTTGAGCGGAAGCAGAAGAAGCCTCATGAGCTTTAATAGAAGAAGCAGGGGGACCATCCTTTGCACCGTCAAAACCAGGATAAAAAACATGTGTCTTGGATCCATGATCCTCATCAACAGACTGTAACAAAGCGTTCTCCCAAGACATGTCTGGAGATAGAATGAGCGAGTATAATTAGTAGAAATAAAGACATGTTATGAAACAGTAATAAAGTACAATACAAGCAAGAAATAAGTATACCAAGCTCAGTAGGTGAAGAAACGATAGAACCATGGAATCTGAAATAAGAAAGAACATGGGGCTCTTTCAGAAGATGGAATATTTTGAGTTGGCCATTTTTTGAGATGATCATTCAAATGGGGCATGACTTCCCTATTGACTGAGGAAATAACTTTTTCAAAAGGGAGCAGAGATTTGGAAACCTTAGGTGTCTTATATTACCAACCACTCATGCTGAAAGGCCACACCCCAGAACGCGGTGTTACAATGAAATAACTATCCTTTCAAATCCCATCAAGACTAAGTGGCTTACCAACAAATGGAAAAGACCTTGAGTCTGAGAACTGAAGTAATAAAACTCATCACGTCTTTTCAAATCGTGACAAAAGTAAAAGCTTTCAAGTGTAGGATCACCACCATTAGTCTTAAGAATAAGAAAATAGGCAAGGATTAGCCTAATGGATGAAGGATTAACCTAGTTCACAGGAATGCCAAAAACATGGCAAACTAACACAAAAAAATGAGCAATAGGAAAACGAAGCCCAGCAGTTATCTGAGCTACCCAAAAAGCTAAACATGGAGGGCGCAAATGGTTGTGTCGTTCATCAGGACCTGGCAGATCTATCATGAAATCAGGGCAAGGCACTAATAAATCTCTAATGCTAGAAATGTCATTCTCATCCAAGTTATTCTCGTTCAAGATGAGATTCCAGTTATCCTTCTCTTTCATAGCGACAATATGAGCGGGGCACTTTGAGAACGGCATAGTAAGACTAGGGTTCGAAACATTAGACATGGCAGGAAGTCCTAATACTGCTTGAGTAACAGTAGAACGGGACAGTTTGTATTTCGGAGGCATTTCACTAAATATATGAAGATATATGAGACACTTGGAGAAAAAATTCGCAAAATGAAAATAAGAACAACTATGTAAAATACCTCGTGAACAAGAGGGAAGACGAGTTGGTGGAGAAGATTGGAAACACAAATACCCTCTCCAGAAAAGCTTAATCAAAAGATAAACCCTAGGGAGTCGTCTCCTAGAAATGCCTGAGAAGAAACATTTGAAGGAAAGAAATGAAAAAGGAAAGAAAGAGAAAACTAAAAAGGATAGAGAAAGAGGACAAATGAATCCCCCCTGCGAAGTTGGAAAAGTAGATAACTGGCTTACCGCATGTATGTTAAAGAGGCCACGTGTATGGCCCCGGATGCTGGTACTCAAAAAGTCACTTGTAAGTACAAAGAGCTTTTGTACAAACTAATTTTGAATTTTTTCAAAAAAGAGCGAGAAAGAAGAGGGAAAGAAAAAAAAAGAAAAATCTTACCAAGAGATTTGCGAAAATTAGATTTGATTTCCTCTCCGAAGCAAGAATATTCCATTTAAAATTCTAAAAGAAATTTTATTTGGAATAGGGGGGAGTAGTTGATATGGGGAAATATGTACCTATTTGCCTATAGCAAAAGGGCAAATATTCCAAAACTCTAGTGAAGTGGAACTTCTCTAATAACTGATTCTGGACAGAGCCAGAGTTGGACATTCGACAAAGTTGTCAAAGATTATTAGTCAGAAAACAAGTGATTCATATAAATAGATGTAATAAAGAATTAAACTCTCATCCTTATGAGAGTTGGAAAAGTCAGAAGTCACAACTGAAGAGATGTCCTAGTTAATTCCAAATCTGATCAGAAATGCTATGACTTGAACAGTCAGCATATGCATACCAATAATGCTGAAATAAAGATCATGGCATCTTGTGCGAATTGAGCACTACCCTGGAAAAGTTACAGGATGAATTATTCTTGTACCACTGAATCATCAACAGTGTCACTTGGCATGAGAGAGACTAACATCAGAATGGTCCCATCTAGTGGTCCCTCATGGCAGTTAGGGTTACCACTTTGAGATGACAAATATACCCCTATGACAAGGAGAAGATATAAAAGATATTTTTCTCCATTATTAGACAGATACATATACATTTTTTCACTAAATAATTTCTCTGCAACATTATGTATGATGGTGGATATTGACTTGGGCGTCGGAGGATCAACGCCAGAATCACTTCCAGCTTGATTTTTTGCAGGCTTTCACGGGAGTAACATCAGAGCTGGTGGCTTGGGTTCGGGAGCTGCCCCAGAGGAGTTTAGTCTGGTACATCCACTCGAAGATGGACTTACTTTGGCTAAAAGCAAGTAGAACTTGCTATATTCCTTCATATTATGTTATTATTGATGAACATGACATTTTTGTATTCATCATACACATATTACTTAGTTTATTTTTAAAAGAATATATTATATCTCTTAAAATTTTGTATTACTAAGTAGCCAGTCTAAGACCCAATGAACTTATATACTGTAATTTCGTAAGGTCATTGTGAATTTAAAACTTTATAACAGATTCTCAGAAGTGAATATTATTAATCCTCTCATTAATCAGGTGCAAAAGTTACATAAAAAACATCTAAAACACTATCTCTGCCACAGAAATTGATTATGTACTACTCTATAGACTATATATCTGGATCTACACTACAAATAATCTTGAGATATAATATTGTAGACGATTGTTTCTTTTGCTCATGACTCCGGCCAACAAAATTGACTTCAACAAGAGGCTCATTGCTACTCATTCTGTTGTGCTAGTAAGGTTGAAGGAAATGTGGAAAATGATCAAAAGTGATATGGCAAGTCAAGTTGCCGCTTGTTGCATTTTTCACATCAATCTTAATTATAGATATGGAGAAGAATGAAGATTTGGAACCGCTTCCTTCACATCTTTTACTAACAACAAGTTTGTGAAGCTATTGATGAGAATGGAGTTGCCTTTAAAACATCAGGCAATTGTGAATGTATACGGCCAACCTGTCGAAAATCCCATAAATAGTAAAGCAATATATTGTAGAAATACACAACTTATTAACAAAAAATGAAAAAAAGGAATACTAAATCAAAATATAAACTTTTAAATGTACCTTAGAAGATTAATCCAGTGATGTATCTAAAGATAAACATAAACTCTTGACTTTTCTTATGAGTCGATTTATTCACACCTACACATATAAAACCATAAGATTAGAAATCAATTAGCGGATCCAAAAACTAAACAGACTCGATATGATTTTATCAAATTGGAGCAAACAAAATTAAGAAAAAAACTGTTAGATCCAAATCATTTTGTAGATCTGGAAAGAATTGAGATTGGAAATCAAAAGAAAAAACAAAACCAAATGAGAGATGTACCCTAGTCTCTAGCATAAACACTCAATCGAATAGTCTGATAGTGAAGGAAGGGAGGTGTTACTGTAGAAATTTAGATATGGAAGGGAGACTCTTGTGTTGAAAAAATTTAGGGTTGCCCCCTCATTACTACTACAAAAATGCAAAACAACAACTTGAATAGACAACGAATATTATGAAATCTGTTGTCTATAATAAAAAATACGTTGTCTATTTTTCAAACCGTTGTCTATTAGCGCAAATTTATGATAATAGACAACGGATATTGATTTACATTGTCTTTAACTGTTGTCTATTAGCATAATTTTTCGCTAATAGACAACGTTTGTTAATTGACATTGTAATCTTGCGTTGTATAATAAAGAATATTAAATATTTGCATTTTTCGATTAAAATTTAATATTTAATTCATCTAAAGACAACATGTATAAGTAACTGTTGTCCTTTTCCGTTGTCTATTTATTATTTACTTTTTTTATTCTTATGACTATATACCGTTATTTAGGTGTATAATTTTTTCTCCCCTCTATTTTTTAAAACCTAAAGTTGCATGCCCTTAATAAATATATATTGATGATTATGAAAAAATTAAAATAAATTACTTTTTTTTACAATTAAAAAGAACACAAAATATTGATAAATTAAAATACCTATGGTCTTTTAAACTTAAAATTTATGATAAACTAATAAAATCTAGTTCAGGTATTGTGTGCATCAAATTTCTCCACAAAAATTGTTATGAGCGTATTAATTGTTTCAATAAAATATATTATTTAATTTTAAAGGGCATTATTTTGAAAAGTATTAATTATTTTACTAAATAATATTAATTGTTCTACTAAAGGATATTACTTGTTATAATAAAGGATAATATCATTTAAAAAAAGATTTTTCAAAATTACCTTTTTTTATTTACAATTAAAAGGTACACAAATTATTGATAAATTAGAAAATATATAGTTTTTTAAACTTAAAATTTATGAAAAATTAATAAAATTAATAAAATCTAGTTCAGGTATTGTGTGAATTATGTTTCTCCAAAAATAATGTTATGAGAATAATAATTTCATTAAAAAAATGTTATTTATTTTACTAAAGGCCATTAGTTTTGAAAAGTATTAATTAAATAATATTAAATGTTCTAATAAAGGGTATTACTTATTTTCAATTGAGGATACTTGTTTTAATAAAGGATAATACCATTAAAAATATTAAATTACTTTTTTTTACAATTAAAAGGAATATTGATACATTAAAATATCTATAGTTTTCAAACTTATAATTTATAAAAAAAACTAATAAAATCTAATTCAGGTATGGTGTGAATCAAGTTTCTCAATAAAAAATATTATGAGAATACTAGTTTCACTAAAAAAAATTATTTATTTTTTCTAAAGAGCATTAATTTGTAAAAATATTATTTATTTCACTAAATAATAGTAATTTTTCTACTTAAAAGAGCATTCACTAAAAAAAGGATAGTATCATTAAAAATGTTTTTTAAAATTATTTTTTCATAACTAAAAGGAACACAAAATCTACCACAATTGCTTTGTCATCGTAGTATGCCCTAATTCTCAGTCTACCATGTGTCGTCGTAAATCTTAAGCCCTAATTCATATGCAATTACCACAATTACAGCTGTGCATCTGTGGTCCACCGCAATTACTGCTGTGAATCTGTTGTTTATCGTGTGTCCTCCACTACTTCAGTGCCCATGGCGGAAGATATCGCTCACCCTCACGCTCGTCGCGCCAGTACCTCGCCAGTGTCCGTCGCCTGAGAAGGTGCTCAACCTCACCCTCGCCTCGCTGCAACACCAGTGTCCGTCGCCAGAGACACCGCCCAACCTCACTCTCGCTGCGCCAGTTACGCTTCTATCCAATATCGCGGTTATGTTCTTCAAAAAATTGACTCGCTCAGGTTTCTTCGATTTTCTGTCACACCGTAAGTCCTAAACACATGTATCATCTATTTGATAACATAATTATTTGATGTCACTACAACTTAGTTCTGAAATATCTTCCAGCAAATTATTTGATGTTTTTGTTTGTTTCTAAAAATTGATGAAGATGATGTTTAGTCTTTTGAAGGTTTTTTTGTGAAATTTCCGAATTTACATTACTCAATAGTGCTTTGTGAAATTTAGTTAGAATAGGAATTGTTAAGGGAAATCTAGTAAATGACTCCATGAATGGAGATGATAGTGGAGCTAACTATGTGATGGTGAAATTTATCCCAAAAGAAAATGAAGTTAATATCTCTTGGCATATATGAGTGGGATTTAAGAAAATGATTGAAAATTAGGCAGCTAGAATTATGGGATTGTATTGTGCTTTTCATTCTAAAATTTGCTTCAGTTTAGGTTTCAATAAATTTGCCTGAAACAAGATCAAGCAAGACATTTAAAATTCTGTGTTTTATGGCATATCCGAACTGATATGATTGTATTGGTTAGTGATAATGTACCAATGTAGGTATAAGGGGAATTTTTTTAATAATGGAGGCCGATTATTGCTGGTAGAAAATGTTTACTAGTGGTGATACTCTTGATGAAGGTTGTGGTTAGTGAAAAAAGTTGGGACAACTGTAAAAGGAGAAAATAATTAAGTTGGGGAGGGGCCGGGGTTCATGCTTAAATTTTATGAGTTATGTTTTTCATTTTTTCAGAAACTTCTTACATGCCTTATTCAATAACTTGTAAGTATAATATTCTTGCAAACCTTTTTCTTCCTGCACTTTTATTTGATTTTTCTTTTTTCAAATCATATTTATTCTTAATCCTGACTAAGGAAACATAAGAATAAAATGGGCCCATAAATCTAAGTTTAATCATTTCCGATATATAGTATTAAGTTACTTCTAATTCTTAGATTAAATTATATATATTCTACATTAAATTAACTAAATAATATCCTCAGCTGTTTGTGCATCCTGCATTTTGTTTTCTCTCTTGATTAGATTTCTATGTCTTCTACTTGTCCTAATCTACTGTTTATTTATTGATGAACTAAAGAGGCCAGAAATCGCTCTGTTTTTGTGTTCTAACGAGCATTTTTCGACTTGGGAGCTTCGCCGAGCCCCATCTTTCTTGAAATCGCTTCATATGTTGGAGGTAAATATCTCATTACTTTTCATAAATTCTTTGCTTTGTTATCTAATGTAAAAAACATATGACTAGGATGGAAAATTACCATATTAGTGGTGACTTAAGCACTTATAATATTATATAGACATCATCTGACTTAAGCACTTTCTGTGACTTAAGTGCTTAAAGTCACATGTCACGACCACCACAAATAATGGAAGCAATTTTCAATTCTGTAGCAGATTCTTCATTCATCTCACGACCACCATGGCTAGCGCAGCGTTGTACGACCCCGAACAATCTGTCGGAAACTCGGGTATAAGTGTTTCTGGTTTTGCTGCTAGTTATGCGAAAGGAAAATTGATGTTGAGACTAAGTAATTTCATAACTTTTGTGATAATATCTAATAACTCTAGCTATTCTACTATGAAGGGCCTTGAAGTTGTTCAATGCACAAACTGACAAGAAAACCAAAAAATAAAGGTTCGATGTGGAAAATAACCAAGGTATGTAAAAGACGTTGATTGCTAAGGGTTCTAATTAAATAGATTCATAATTAATTGTACTTGTTCTTAAACTAGGCTACTAGACGACCAGATGTAAAGCAGTGTGGGTTTTTCGTACTACGGTTTATGAGCAGTTTTCTTTTGTTTGATGGGACAGCCGATATAGATTCAAGCAATCTCTGGTAATATAAACTATTTTTTATAAAATTTATCGATCTTTAGAATTTTATTTTAATTTACTGAAGTTAAAAATCTATGTTATTTCACAGGTTAAATTAAAGAGAGGAGTTACACTACAACTCAAATTGATCAGGTGCAATTAGAATGAGCTAAATGTATTCAAGGAAGTTTGAGCCTTTATTCAAATTTATTTGATTATTTTGACTCAATGTGAGCTATTATTTTGGAACATATTACATTTAGATGTGTAAATTTAGTATTTTGGAACATATTATGGTCTGAATTTTCAAAATATTTGTAAATTATGATTCTAAATATATTGTGATTTATTATTATTGTTGCGAAATTGCATTGTTTAAAAAGTTATATACAAGGGATATATATATTGTTGTGGAATATATAATAGACAACATATATAAATAATTGCAGAATTTATTGCAAAAATATAATAGACAACAACATAAACCGTTGTAGTAATTGTATTGTGAAAAATATAAAAAGCAATATATATATCTATATTGTGGAATGTCGTTGTCAAATCGTTTAAATACAACGTATAGTAACCGTTGTCTATCAAGATATGAATCATTGTCAAAACTCTAATAAA
>JAPKLY010000890.1:0-107563 GCA_026898435.1 Prunella vulgaris
AGAAGGCATGAGAACTTTTCATATTCCAATTCCAAGGGGACAATTCAATTGCCACCCGGGATTGATCCGGGGTCAAAGTCGCCTAATAATGAGGGTAAGGGGAGTGTGGAAGACATCTTGGCGCTGATTTTGAAGAATATTGAAGATATGAGAGTGGAGTTTAGAAAGATAAATGGTGAGACGAACTAAAAGTTTGATGACTTGTACGCTTCACAAGGAAACCAAATCAAGAGCTTAGAATTTCAAATTGGGCAAATTGCTTCATCTTTAAGCCCACAAGTCAATAAAGGTAAATTCCCTTCTACAACTGAAATTAATCCTCGTAAGCATTGCAATTCTATTTCTTGTGTGGAAGTTGCAAAGGAGGTGGTAGGGATTGATCCTTTGAAATTGTTTCATGATGAGATAGTGGAGGAAGCATTTTGTAGTGAGAATGTAAAATTGGTGAAGGGTAGTGAGAAAGTCTTGGGGGTAGAAGAGAGGGTGATGAAAAAGAAAGGGAAAGAGAAAATAGGGGGTGAGGTTAGATTGGAGGAAGAAGGGTTGGTGGTTGAGAAAGATAGGGTGGAAATTTCAAAAGGAGTAAAAAATAAGCTTGATGAGAGGCTCAAGAAATTTCTTGATTTGTTCACAATGTTGTATGCTAATATGCCTTTCAAAGAGGCTATTGAGCAAATGACTACTTATACAAGATTTTTGAAGGATCTTGTGTCGAAGAAAAAGAAAAATGAGCCTGAAATTGTTAAACTCACTCAAGAGAGTAGCAAGCTTATCATGAAGCACCTTCCTAAAAAACTCAAAGATCCGGGCTATTTTACTTTGGATTGTCAAATTGAAGGAAGCAAGTTTATTAAGGTTTTATGCTATCTTGGGGCTAGTGTGAATGTTATGTCTTTATCCATAGCTCAAAGGCTTGGTTTGAAGGACATGAGGCCTATGTCTAGTAATCTTTACATGACGGACAATTCAAAGGTGCATCCGAGAGGAATTGTGGAAGATGTAGTTGTTCAAATTGGTAAGTTCTTGTACCCGGCCGACTTTGTGATCTTAGATGTAGAGGAGGACAAGATTACTCCTCTAATTCTTGGGAGACCTTTCCTTGCAACTTTGGACGCGTTGATAAATATTAAAAAAAGGGAGGTTACCTTGAGGATGAATGATGAGAGAAATACTTTCTCAATTTATGATTCTTCAATGAGTTCCCCAAGGGTTGAGGTTGAAAATAGAAGAAATGTGATGAGAACTTGTGATCTTGAGAGTGAAGTGTTTGAAGAGATTCCTTTTGAAAAGAAGAAAAAGGTGAATGAAGACAAGGGGGTGAAACAAGTAGTGAAGAAAGCATATTTTTGGAGAAGGAAATTGAGTGATGTAAGTCACTCAACCCTCATTGATCTTGATGTTACTTGAGCTTAAGAGTCGTCCGGCTAGGGGACGTTAAATCCAAGCGCTAGATGGGAGGCAACCCATCCGTATCCTTTATTTCTTTTGGTTTTTAGTTTTGCTTTGATTGATTTTTGTGTTGGAATGGAAGTATGAGTGCTAATTGGTGATTTTGGTTATATTCTTGTGATCATTGCTTGTGATTTTGAGCATATTTGAATACGAAGAGTTGGAGGAGTGAATTTTTGGTATGATCTTGATTAATACTTGGTTTTTGAGTTGAGAGTTTGTGATTCATTGGTTGAATGTGCTAGCAAATTATAATTTACCACTTTTCCAAACTTTATTAGGATTTACAATCCAAAAAAGTTTGGGGGGGTGTGTTCGTGTTAAATTTTCTAAATTTGCTACCATATTTGATTCATAATTGATTGACGTTCATGATATATTTTGAGTATTAAGTGGAGTTGTGTAGGAAAATTATAAGAAAAATGGTGAAAATTGAAAATTTTTGAAGTGGGAAATTAAAGGCTCAGGACGGCAGCACATACACTTGTGCTCGGCAGGACCAACACTTGTGCTCGCGTGCCTGCATACTGGGTCGGCAGCGCATGAACTGCGCACGTTGCCGCACGATCAAGATCAGTAGGAGAGAAGGCAGAGCGCAGCAGGAATGCAATCCGCGTGATCAAGTTACCGAGCAGCTTGGTCGGCAGCAAGCATGGCTGTGGTCGCGCGATGTGTGCGGATTTTTGAAACTTGGCCCACTTGAGTCAAACTTTGAACACAATTTCCAAGGTTAGCCCACTAACTCTCTCACCTTTTAATACACTTTTTCACACACAAACACACACTTAATCACAAGAATCTTGCAACTCTCTCTCTCATAAAATTCGAAAGAACAAGAAGAAGAAAAAGGAAAATTCTTCATCTCAATTCCTACATCTCCTCTCACTAATTCCTTCCACAGGTATGTTCCTTTCACTCTCATCTATCTATTTCTTGCATTTGTGAAGAGATTCCATGGTTGCATTGTCTAGAATTAAAAATTCAAATTTTAGGGTTCTTGAGTATGAAATTGGGGATTTTTTATTCTAGAATGATTTTTATGAAATTAATGATGGACTTAGGCTATATTGTTGATGGGTAATCCATTGGGAGCCCAATTAAATGCCAATTTTGAGTATTTTGAGCTTAATTGAAGTTTGAATTTTGGGGGTATTAATATTGACGGGAATTTTGATATTTTTGTGCCAATATTTGATTTCTATCATGATTTTGTGCATAATGCTATTAGTTGTGATCTATATTGATACTAGGTTCAATTTAATTGCTTAATTCACTTAGTGATGTTGCTTATGTGAGGAATTATTGTTCATAGCATTAGCATGAAGATTAAGTTGGCATTGTTGGAATTGGCATGTTTATTTCTTTAATCCTTGTATTGAAAACCCCATCTTATGTGCATTAATTAAATCATTTTCTAGTTCATCCTATGTTTTTTTTTATTCACATGTGGTATTTTGTAGGGATGTCAAAGAAAGGAAAAGGAAAGGCTTCATGTTCATCCATGAGTAAGAAGTGGAATGATCCCACTTTTGAGGAAACTTGTTTGAAGAAGTGTGAAGATAAGCCTTCCAACCATCAATTATATTTTGAGGATAAGGAATGTTATTTCAAAGTGTTTTGTGCAAGTGATAGATATCGAGTTCTACACGGGTAGATTCTTCGATAAGACGACTACCACTATGTGCAACTTTGGTGATGATGTGGAAGCTTTGTTTGAAAGAATAGGTTGGAAAGGGTTACTCATCATGCCGTGCTTTGGGTATTGCGATGAGATTTGCATTGAATTCTTGAGCACATTGATAGTAACGGAGAGTGATGGAGTACCTATCAAAGGTAAGTTCCGGTATGACAATAAAGATTATGTCTTAACCACCGATCAAATCAACCAATTTTTTGGTTGTGAGGAGAATGTGCCAAAGCAGCATTTCTATGCTTGGGAGAGATTCACTCGAGCTCAAGAGACTTGGGACTTAATTAGTAAGGATGGAGGTCGGTATGTGGCTCAAAGCTCTAAAGCATCTCGCATTGCTAATCCCATCCTGGCATATGTGCACAAGCTCCTAGCAAACACTACTTTTGCTAGAGTTGAGGGGAGCAGAGTTAGGAGCGAGGAGTTGTTCATTCTTCACTCGATGTTGACGTCCAAGAAGGCTGATTTTGGTGCTTATCTCCTCAAAAATCTTTGCCAACAAGTCACGAGGACGAACTGTTCTTATGCAGGTTTAATCACCTATATTATTCAAAAGGTGAGTCCATCAAGAAGAAGAGAGATTTGTGTAGGAGAACCTGTTGATTTGGATTTCATGATCAAGACGAGAATTTTTAAGAAGAAGGCGAATACTATTTGTTTCATTTGGTCAAACATAAGAGACCTCTTTCCTCTACTTGATTATGATCTTTTCACTGTGACGAAGAGTGAAAATTTGAAGCTTAACTCCCCTTTGCACCTGCAAGTCAAGGAGGAATTCAATAGAAGGGCATTCAAAAGAACGAGGGGTGAATCGAGTTCCCAACCCCAAGACGAAGAACAAGATGAAGGGCACGATCTGATGCAAGAGGCGTACTATAATCAAAGGGTGGACATGTGTTCGAGGGATTGACCTATAATGAATGGGGTCATGAAGTACGGTCATTAAGGACGAATATTGATGATCTTAGGAATGATTACTCTTTCCTTCGATCGGATATGACGAGATTGACTGACAGTTATCATCTTCTCAACAATACTTTGGACTCCATCAACAGGAACGTGAACACTATGTCCAATAATATGGAGGAAATTCTTGAAGCCCAACGAGTAATGATGAATTGGCACATCGAGGAGGGTCATTTTACTCATCCACGTTATCCTCCTCCGTGATGTGTAAAAATGTCATGAGGAAGGGTAACACATCCTTATCTCTATCTTGATTTCCATTCCATTTTCCTAGTTTGTTTAGTTTGAATTGATATTGTTATTATTCTGGGATTTGTAGGTAGTTTTATCTTTTGGTATTTGTTATTTCTGGGTATTGTTATGATGATATTTTGCCTTAGATTAATGATGATTGTTTTAGTATTGTGCTTTATTGTGCAGTGCATGATCTTGTCTTCACTTCTTTGCCAAACTTTATAGACCCTTGGTCCAAAAAAGATTGGGGGGGAGTGATCGTTTCGTCATTCTCATGGCAATGTCATTTTTAGATTGATTTCTATGCTTTGATGCCTTTTGTGTTGATGAGACCTTGTTTTGCTTGTCAATTTTTGGACATATTGTTGCTTGTTTTTTAGTAATGAATGCATGAGATATGCTTATTGTTGTGTGGATGAGTTGAAAGTCATGATAGGTGTAATGGAGTTATTTCTTAATTTTTGTTTATCTTTGATACTTTTGAATCTATGATTCTTGAAATTTCATTGATATGAGCATTGTTGAGATGATATGAGTCTTGATCATCTATACTCGTAAGTTTTGAGCTTATTTTGCCCGTTTCAATCTTGAACGGATAACATTTCTTGATGTGAGTTCCACACACATACATGTTACTCTAGAACTTGGCTTTACTCTTATTTGAGGCTACATTAGATAAGGATTTCACATGATATGATTTGAGGTATTTTCTTTGATAAATATTGAGCCACTTTGCCCTATGAGAATCCATTGCTTACCATTTTGTGCTTATAATCCTTTCATTTGACTAACCACACTTTAAGCCATTTTCCTTCCTTTTTGGAGTTCTCTTGTCCTTATGACTAGTAGAGTGAAAAGAAGGAAGGAAGATTGGTGATTTGATGAAGAACATGGTGGCCTTAGTGGAAAGAAATGCAAGTGTGCAAGGATTTATGAGAAAAAGTGTAAAGGCAAGTGCTAGCAAAGCTTAAAGAAAAAGGTTGACTTTTTGTGAATTTATGGTCAAGTTTGACTTTTAGATGTGAATGGCTAAAAAGTGCAAAGAAATGGAAGATTGATTCTTGAAAGTGTGATTTAGAAGATGCAAAAGGGCATGAAGAGGTGAATGATCTCTACTTTGATTCCTTCTATGCTTTACTAATCATACTTAGTCACTTTTATCCATATGATCCTTTCCTACCAAAGAGGCAACACTACAACCTTTAAAAGTCCTCAATGATGTGTAATTGATTTGTCATATCAAGTGGTGGAGAATGTAGACTTGAGCCAAACTTATGGTAGTGCGTGAATGTGGTGTGATGTATGAGTGAGCCTAAACACTTGAGTGTTGAGTGAAACACATATGTTGTGAGGATCATTACTCATTGACTTGATATTGTGCTCATTGATTTGATTTTGATAGATAAGTGTTTGATATTGTATCTTAGATTTGCTAGATATTGAGTGATGATTCTGTGGCATTGATCTTGTGCTTGATGCTTCATACATATAATTATTCCCCTATCTTATCGCTTCTTTGCTCGAGGCTGAGCAACAATCTAGTTTGGGCACCGATTAGGGTCATAATTGCATGTTTTTGCATCCATTTCTATATGCTTTTGGTGATATTATGTTCACATCTGACCCTAGTATTTTATACTTTGTGCATTTAAACCTTTTTGGCTAGAAAGTTTAAATTATAGGTGAAAATAAGCAAAACGAGGAAGAAACGAGTAAGATCGAGAAAAGTACTAAAATCTGGAGTCAATCGGAGTCCTAGAACTCAAGATATAACAAAAATAAGGAAGTCGCGCATCGACCGACACTAAGGACCCAAACCGGCAGCACGTCTTCACAAGTCAGCAGGACCTCCATTGCACTCGCGCACCCGCGTATTGGCTCGACACACTTTCACCGTCCATGTGGCCGTGCGACTTTGATCGGCAGGCAAGACATTGGTGCTCGGCAGATTTGATCCTCGCGCGACCTGGCTGCCGATCACACTCGGCAGCCAACAAGCTTAAGCGAGGCAGATGTGCAACTCGCGCGACCAAAGCGCGCGATTGTGGTTGGCAGCCAATCAGTATGTGATCGGCAACAGTTCAAAATTGCTGAAATTTCAGGGCTAGTTTCGTATTTTCGTGCGTTTTAATGAAGGGCATCTTGGTAAATGATCTAAGGGTACTTTATATACTTCCATATCAGATTTCCAAGCACATGACTTCATTCTTAGATTTCATTTTCTTATATTACACACATCATCATATTCTCTCTCTAGATTAGTAGAAGTTAGAGGTAGTTTCTATTTGGGTTCTTAAGATTTCTACTTCCGATTTCTATGATAACTTTTGATCTACCGATTGGATCTTCAATCCGTTTGTTCCTGCATACTTATCATAGTTAGAGCAACATTTCTACCGTTTGAATTTCGTTTTCCACTAGCGGATCATTTTATAGCTTTTGAAGGTAATTTGTATCTTTCTAATTTCCATTGTAATAGATAATATTTTGTATACTCTATTCAATTCCTGCATAATGATTATTGTAGTTAATCCAATTACTCTTTTGTTCACACAATTAGCCATGGGCTAATCCCTTTATGTGTTGGTGTATGATTCCTATGGAGTAGTGTGGTGTTAATGTAGATCTTATTAATGCTACGAGATGTTGTATGATCAATTCTCTATATTGATGGATTTTATGAATGCTTGGAATGCATAATTGATTTAATGGGCCATTAGGGAGTTAGTCTCATATGAGAATTGGGCTATTTTCCTAAATCTTCTTGTTATTTGGCCAATGCATGCTAAGTGTTTGATAAAATTCCTAAGATAGTGAGAATTATTTTTAGTGAATAGAAAGAACAATTAGAGTCTCTAATGTGTATCTATGGAGACCTTTGCATGTTAGAGTGGCTTGCCAATTGATTGTACAATACCTCATTGAATGAATAAGTGATATATCACCATGTGAAACATAGGATAGTACACTAATACATACTCGCACAACTTGCTCACTTTGCACATCAAGGTAATAGGTAGTTTGCTTTCTTGACAGGATAGTAGACATTATATACCGATTCCCCTTTATTGCTTCGTTGATTTTGAATTGGAACAATAATTGTACCTTACAATCACCCATCTCCCCGAGTTCGATAAATAATAAACTTGGTCAATCTTGCCATGACGATAATGATCACGTACACTTGCGTGTAGACACCATTTGGGCAAACAAAAGGTTAGTCAGATCAGTTCAGATGACCACTAACGATATATCAAGGCAGTGGTTCTATGAACTCCTGCTCTGATACCACTTGTTGGTCCCAAATAGACATAGACAGGTGTATAGGGGGGGGGGGGAATACACCTGTAAGTTCATAATTTTCAAAGATCAGTTTTACAACAGACTTTTAAAAGCACAGGCTACCTATTAAAGTATCAGTGGACTTAAAGGTCGCCTGATAAGTGGCCTATGGGTTTGATCAAGTTTTAGTTGTGCAGCGAATTATTTTTAAAACACTTGAAGTAGTTAACTCACACAGAAGCACAAAAGACACAGGGATTTATAGTGGTTCGGAGTTAAACTCTCCTAAATCCATTTTTACTGATTTAACAGGAGAATTCATTAACAACAGGAATTCCTTGTTTTAGAGTGCCAAGGTGCACTGATCAAGAATAGCTCCTCTTGATCTCTAGGAATTTCAGACTGAGACACTTCTCATCTTACTTTCTCTCAACTCACAACCTTGAACCTATCTCAGTTTAAGTGCTTGAGTTCTCCAACTAAGGTTGAGATAACCCTTTATAATGATGAGCAGTATCTAGATTGGGTTATCTCAGTAGGTTTCTAAGAATATTACAGTGTAAGCCTAAATACAAGGTTGAGCTTTAAACAATGTGAGCACTTGGGAAACTAGAGTGATTTCGAATGCTTGAGAGTATGATGAACTTTGGAGAGCTTTCAGATTTTCAGTTGAGCTTGTTAGTTTTCCCGTATTTAGCTTCTTCTTCAACTCTTATATTTATAGACTTAAATTTGAAGAACTATCCGTTGGAGAGATAGTTTCAAATTTAAGCTATTTTGGTGTTTTAACGTTCTTCAAGATTTTCTTCAGATTTTGGATGGTCAAATCTGTGAAAATGTAGCAGTCCAACGTTCTTCAAGATCTTCTTCAAATTTTGGATGGTCAACTCTTAAGCATTAATGGTTGAAAGCTCATTAAATGTCTGCTTAGAGTTAATGCAGCCGCCTTTGAAAACTGTGCCATCCTAGGTTGTTGGTTGCTTCTGAACTTGGTACTGACAGGTCAGTCTTTTGTGTCAGGTCCGTACATAGGTGGCAGCTTCTCATTGGTCTGTCTTAATTGTTCCTCAGTCCAGTCCTAACGGTTGCATTGAAGTCCTCTATCTTTTCATCAGGTGACTTGGAACATTCTCTTTGTTGCATTAAACACTTCATTTGTGTGTTGGTTGCTTCCTTCATAAATGCTGAATTGCATTTAATGTATCAGGTTACTTGTCTTCAGGGGAGTCCTTTCAGGCCAATTGGACTTAGTCTTCTGAGGTGCATTCTTCAGACAGTGGGTGTATCTCCTAATCCTTCATCAGGCTAGTCTAAGATACATCAGTCTAGTTTAAACTCATCAGACTAGTTTTAACACAAGTAGCATGTTGTACATTAACTCATTTTCTAAGCTTCTATCATAGCTTCCTAACACTTTGGACTAGATTTCTAAGTCTTAGAGATATATTGACACATCAGGGGGGTCTTTGGGATTTTATCAAAACATTTTATAAGTCATTCCCAACAAGGAGTTTTCGACACAGGATCATAGCAAGCATGGATGAACGTACGCACACATCTCTTATTTCAAGAAACTAAAGGTGGGGTATTTAAACGGTGAAAAGTGATATTTCAAGTTTGACTTTTAAATATTTAGTTGATGTGTTTGTGTGTTTATATGCTTAAGATGTTATGGATACTCAGATAATATCACCCATGTTAAAGGCATTCAGATAATGCATAAATTTCTATGGTACTCAGATAGTACAAATCCTAGATTCGGACGGTCGTATCACATGTTATGAATGATTGATATGTTTATATGCTTTCATGTCCTTTGTATTTAGATTTCGAACTAACTTCTCCACTGAGTGATTATTTTATGATTACTCACCCCTTTCACCGATTATATTTTCAGATTTCAACGATTAAGGAACGAGATATAAGAGAAACAGTCGTAAGAGCTTGATCAATGGATTTAATTGCGTTTTTGTTTGACATTGTTACTTTCAAGTTTTATTTCGTAAAAGATTGATTTATGTTTTATTGATTTGTTTAGTGCATGAACACGTAGAAGATTTATTAAGTTTTTATGGATTGATGAGTTTCCCATTTGATTTTAGTATGAAATATTTAGTTTGCGTATGATGTCATGAGTATTACATTTTATCGCTTAATTGAAGGATCAAGAAATGTGAAAGAAATTGTTATATCACAATGATTTCCGTAGGAACATGGATGCATACAAAATATATTAATATGTGATTTGTTGATGTAATTAGATAATTTGTATGTTAGTTGCTTTTAGTATGTATTATTAATTGTATGAACTATCTTGAGTGTAGTGCTGTTCTAAAACATTGAGCAAAGAATAACTGCAGCGATTGTATAATGATGGTTATATTGGTGTATGTCTGCAAATAATAGTAATTATACATTGTAGTATGTGTGTTGTTGTAAGTATGCTTGCGAATTATGTGAAGTGGATGTATTTGGCAGTAGTGTCTTTGTACTAGTGACTAGATCATTCTATATGTTGTATGTTATTGAAGATTGCTTATGGAATGTACTCCATACCAGGTGGTTGGATAATGTATGATACAATATTCAGTTTATTATGATGCTGTATTATAATTTGGTTATTGACCATGACTTATATAAAACTGAATTGTGTTCACTCTATGCTACTGTATGTTTATGCGAGTGGAGGTGCACGGGAAGATAAGAAGTGTAGTAATGAGGATTTTTTTGAAAGAATTAAGAAATTTTTTGTACACACCTAGTCTTAGTAAATACACCCACTGTAAGATTTTTGAGTTTTTACACCCTTGCTGCTGTTCACGAATTTTCTAGGTATTATTATATGATTAATTGATATCCTATATGTTGTATGACAGTGGGAAAATTTAGGTTTGTATGTGAACTATATATTTGAAGTGAAAATGCATGATTAATGGAATTTTATCATTTGAGATGTATATTACTATGAAGGGTATGATTTATGTTTAGGTTTCATTTATTTATTACATAAAAGGTTTATTCTGATTCTAGTCGCAAAAGGTTTTAGAAGAAAAGAAAATTCTTTTTTTATGTCAGGGATGTTAGTCGCGCTCTAAAGGATATTTGTCAATTATTTCATAAGTAAATAAAAGTAAGACTTCCGTTGTTTATAGAAATTGGGGCGTGACATCAAACATGTGGTTCCCAATCAGTTTGTTTCCTTGGGACAAGTGCAGCAGTCCACTCATTTGCAGCTTTCCTCCTTTTAACAAACCAAGCCGCAATATTCTGACGAATCCAATCTAGCATCTTGGTGACGAGCAATGATCTTGCTTCAACAATCCAAGCATTAAACGATTCTGCAGCATTTGAGGTCATCTCACCATACCTTTTTATGTGAGGTGAATATGCAACTGCCCACTTTTCATAGGGTAGTTGGGCTACCCATTCTTCCGCAATCTTACCTCCTACATGTTTAAACAATTCCATCTTCTGGTTGAAAAGTCGCTCATCAGGTGCATATGCAACTAACCTCAAAAGTTCACCTAGATCCTCTCCTTGATTGTTTGTCCAACCAGATGAAAAATGTCCCTTAAGGTTGTTTAGTAGGTGCCAAAAACAATAGAAATGGTTGGGTTCCTTGAAGACAGCATTTAGGGCTGAAAGAATGCCGGTGTTCCTATTAGATATGTATAAAATTTCCCTCTCATGCCTGATATTTTCCTTAATTTTCCTTATAAACCGCTCCCAGTTGCAGGTGTTTTCTGCAGATACAAGGGCAAATGCCACTGGAAACAACCCTAGAACACAAAACATGAAAAGTCAGACTCATGATAAAAAAATTATATAGGATAAATTATTTTCAAAAACTTACAGTCATTGCCATCTTTTGCAGTTGCCACAAGTAGGTTCCCTTTGCTCGACCCCTAAGGAAGGTGCCATAAAAGAATAACAATGGTCTGCAGAACTTAAAACCCTCAATACATGCATTCAAGGCAATGAACAAATGCTCAAATCGATGAGTAGTGCTATTTTCTTGAAGTTCAACAATACTACCCGGATTAGTACATTGCACAGCTGCCGTATACCAGCGTAAGTCTCCATGTGAATCATCATAGCTACCAAATATCTGTTCCTTAGCTGATTCAACAACCCTATAAGCTCTATGGTATGGGATCTCATATCCATAAGAATTTCGAAAAACAGCTGCCACATCTTTTCCCCCCATATCGGGATTACTTTTCACATCACCAATAAGAAGTTTTCCTATAATTTTAGGGCAAAGCCTTTTTGTCTTATCAGAATACAACATTCCTACACATCTATAGGTGAAATTAGCCTTATATATAATAAATGCTCCAGGCTCGAATAAACCTTTCACACCCTAAAGTGAGAGACTCCCGACAAATAACATGTATGTATTCAGAATAATTCCTAAGAAACTTGAACCTAAAACCCATTTTGGTTGCATACTTTCTAAGACAAACCTTAAAGTTATCACTACCACCATGAAATACTGCCCCAATACCACTTTTAAAAAGATCACCCTAATTATCAGATAGATAAGAATTCTTGTCAACCACCGGGCATACATCATAGTTGGGGAAAGAAAATGGCGAACAAAAATCAGAAGCTTAGTTATCATTTGAACCAGATATACTAGAGGATGGGATTGCACCACACTGATCATTCAGGGGGTGGGGGAGACTTCACACACATCAACAATGACTAATTTTAGTGATAAATTAGAGGAAATAGTACGGATATTTGTTAAATCATCATCACACTCCAATGCCACATTATCAAAATCACTGACAGAACATGAAAACGAAAAATGAAGACTTCTGGAGTTCAGCCCACTTACCAATAACTTGATTCTGAATACTATGAAATGAATCGGATGATCGGACAGAGATGAATTTGCATTCCCCCTTGAATTTTGAAGCAAGAATCGTACACACATCCATTTCGCATAAATGCAGACGTTGGTTGAGAGCAGAGATGTTCCCCCTTGAATTTGACAGCAAGAATCGGATGAGAGAATGATACAAACTACAATTTGAAAATTCAAATTCAGGGTAATGAGATTACCTAGTAATAAGGTTTGTCCGCCGGATTTTGCCGTGAAATCCATGTTGAATTTCCAAAGAATGAGCAGGGGGTGTTAGGTATGGGTATGTGGGGGGGTGTTTTGACTGTTTTGGTGGGGGGGGGGGGGGGAAGGTGTAGGACCCACTGACCAGTATGTATTAGTTTTTGACTACTTTGATAATTTTAAAAAGTGGTTGACTAAACTTAAATAATAAGGTTATTACATGACCAAAATGTAAATATTCCTTTTTTTATATAGACGAATATTTTATTGACAAAGTTATTGTGAATATAAATTAATTGAGTAAGTCTCATGTGTACCAGTTACACCGTGCAATTAAAGTGTATTTTTAAAAAGTTGCACAATTCATTACTGAAAAGTTGAACAAATTATTACTGAAAAGTTACACTTTGAAAGATACAATTTTCAGTAATAACATGTGTAACTTTTCAGTAGTATTTTGTGTAACTTTAAAAAAATGAACTTGAGTTGCACCGTATAACTGGTGCATACAAGACTAATCCAAATTAATTTTACCGTAAAACTTATTTTGTATGTTTATTTTGGTAACACTTCCTCCATACAAAATTGATGGACCCTATTCCTTTTTATTTGACCCAAAATATAGTCTAAATTCTTTTTTGAAATGTGTAAAATCTTCAAAACACCACCTGATAATGACTGGAATTAACATGTTCAATCAAAGTTTATATGTAAAATTCAGAAACACATAAATGAAATTTTATTGGTGTATGTAAAATAAAAAAAAAAAAAGGCACCATTATTTTAGTTGTTTTATTAAAATATACATTAGTTTGATTGCAGGAATGAAATTTGTTTACAAAAGAGTTGCTCACTTTTCATTATATCGACTAAAAATTTTCATTATACCCATTTTCTGTGGATTCTGCTAATACTGATCAATATATTTGCATGAGCTAAACGGAATCAAGTAAGTGATAATGAAGAAATCAACAAGCATGAGTGAAAAGAAACAAAGTTATGTATGGATATTCATATGATGAAGCGTAGAAGAAAAAATAATAACAAATTATGAAGAAAGTAAAAGCCATCATCTATCTACCCTCAGATTTCATTAGTTGTGAGAACACTTTACTCCCTGAAACATCATCGCCACTCGATATCTCAAACTGTCCAACACTGCTATCCACATCTTCGAATTCAGCCACTCCTGGAGACACCCCATTGATCGCGTTGCTGCTGTTTTCGTCTGGATCGTCCTGCACCACCACCTCCTGAAGTTGAAGGGCATACTCGAGATTCCACACTACGTCCCCCATGGACGGCCTATCCACTCCAAAATCAGCCAAACAGGTCGCTGCTGTTTCAGCAAACTTTCTGAGTGAGTCGGTCTTTATTTTCCCGGCTAGATTAGGATCCACGATCTGATCAACCCGGCCCTTCTTCTGCCATTTCATTGCCCATTCAGCCAAGTTCACCATTTCTCTAGGAAGAGATGGATCAATCACGGGCCTAGCACAGAGAGCTTCGAACAGAACCACCCCGAACGAATAAACATCTGATTTTTCTGTCAACTGTTGCCTTCTGAAATACTCGGGATCAAGGTACCCGAAGCTGCCTTTAACAGCAGTGCTGACGTGGGTCTGATCGAGCTCAGGACCAGTTTTAGAGAGCCCGAAATCACCAACTTTTGCCATGAAATTCTCATCCAGCAATATGTTGGCAGATTTCACATCCCTATGAATGATTGCTTTGTTGTGGCCCGTGTGAAGATAGTGCAGCCCTCTTGCTGCCCCAATGCATATCTCAAGTCTCTTCTTCCACCCTAAACTGGGTAGGTTCGACCCGTATAAATGACTCTTGAGGGTGCCATTTTCCATGTACTCGTAAACAAGAATCATCTCATTGTTTTCATCACAGTACCCAATCAAGGACACCAAATGGCGATGACGAAACCTTGAGAGCATCTCGATTTCTGTTCTGAATTCCGATTGCCCTTGCTGAGACCTGGGATTGCCTCTCTTAACTGCTAGTTTGGTGCCATCGTTCAACACGCCTTTGTAAACTTTCCCAAACCCACCAATTCCAATCACCAAACTGTCATCGAAACCGTTGGTTGCTTCTTGGATGGCAGCAAAAGGGATTCGATAGCTCAAGTTCGAATCAACACTGCCACTCGTCCTAGATGAGTATTTGCTTCCCACAGTGTCACCACTAATCGGGACCCACATTTTTGATTTATCATCCCGTTCTTGCTTCCTCCTCCTCCACATGAAAAACAGAACTCCTATCACTATCACAGCAGCAAACACCCCAACACTAACCCCCAAAATGACCCTCCTCTTCTTTTTCCATTTCGAAAACGTGGGAAGAACAGAAGTCCCAGATAAACTGTTCTTATTGCTAATCTTCATTATCTCCAATCCATTTAAAAGGGCATCAGGGTAGTAACTAATGGGAGATGGACCTATACTTACACTCAAGTTGTCTCTATCCATAAATGGCGTAACAAAGTCCATAAAATACGCAGTCGCCAACTGCCCGAAACTCACTGTACTCAGCTCAAGATCAGAAGCAACAACAGATGTACCAATGTAAACATAAAACACAAGCTGATGAGCTGCTGTACTCACTATATCACAAAAATGCAACCGAATTAAGTACTGAAAGCCCTGATCCACTCTAAAGCTCCAAGTCACATTAAAATTGCTGTTAGGATCTTTATCAGAGTTCATCTTTGTGCAAGTTCCATACACCGCCCGTGGGGCTGCGTCAGGTGTTGCACCACCCTGAGGATACCTAACAGCAGGGATATTCGACTTACTAGTAGCAAGATTCGGTTCCACCAAGAAACTCCCATCTGAAACCCAAGTTCGTCCCAAAGAATCGTTCGTCAAAGAGACGAAAGGGCCCCCCATGTTCACCCTAAATAGAGTTTCTAGAGCCTGAGTTGGCAGTCCACTAAAAGGACCCCTTGGGTTGAAAAGAAAGGCGTCATCTCTTATTAGGTCATCAGGAACAGAGACTACTTCTAGGGCATTAATATACGAAAAATTGGAAGAAAATGTGATCACAAGGCTTCTACTGGTAACATTGACTGAATATTCTTTAACAGTAGCATTTTGGGGGCTAAAATCACTTAGGAGGGTCATGTCATGGGCAAAAACAGAGAAATTTGCAGATTTCATATTGTAATTCTTGTAAACAAATGGATTGAAATGGAGACGAATCCAATGCCTACCACCTTGCCTAATTGAAAACGTATACCTAGACGGGGCAGTGAAGATTCTAGCAGTTCCTAAAAGATGAGAATCCTCAAACGGCGTCGTTACATTCAAACTGGTATTGTTATCAGCTAAGATGTTATGCGGGGTTGAAAGGAATCTTGCAGATGATTTATCAGAGACAAAAGTAATACTATTACCGACAATAACATCAGTAGATGATCCACAGTTTATGTAGTATTTATCAACAGGATCAAACCCTCTTGAACAACATGAGAGATTCAAAATTAATATCAGCAAAACCCACATTGATCTTGAAGCACCACAGCCCATCATCATCAAGGCAAAAACGTATGTTTGAGAAAAGCAGCAATATCAGAGACCCGTAAAAGGAATTGAAACAGAGAGGGAAAGATGTGCACCTTCCTTAAGATCAATTTAGGCACGAAGAGAAAATGGTGAATATACACAATTGTTGTAGCAGCGGGCGGGGATGGGAGTGCTGATTATCGAGGAACCGAACAAAAGTTGAGTTGGTGCTCAACTGAGGAGTTATGGCAAAGCATTAAAGTGGGGATGGCCACCTCAGATATAAATTTGATTCAAATTGTTTTAATTTTCTCTGGTAGAGAGAGAAGAAACTCAGTCAAATTTTTAATGCTCATGAGCAATGTCTGACATCATAGGTGTATGGAAACCTAGGGAAGAGTAAACTAAATAAACCGGGGGGGGGGACTGGGTGGGTGTAACAGAAAATATTTATTTGATGCAAAAGTATTCCGGTAACAGTCTCGCTCTATGTGCGATTAACACTTATCTACACGTTACTTCCAATCCAAATGAATCCGACGTCTACGTCTCTCTAATATGATGCACAGCACAATATTGCCCCTTGCCGCATAATAAAGTGGTAGGGTATATGTTAGAATTTTGATTGGGATAGATTTTTTATGGAATATTATGAAGGTTATTTGTGAAAGTAATCATAAAATAGATTTTTTTTAAAAGAAGGCGAATATAAATTTGAAAAAGAGCAAAAATGTAAATGAGAATAGAGCAAAAGTGTAAAAAGAGGAACACTCACGTGAAGCGTAAATTTTAAAAAAGGCACGGATCCCAGGCAACCCGCGGGTCAACCCTAAAATCCTCCATTCTTAACCTACATCTTATAAATCCTGACTTTTCCAGCAAGAAATCAACTCAAAAGAAAAAAAGGCTACGCCAGAAGAGAATTACAACGCCGAAAACGACGACGTCAAATGTAAGATTCCAATCAACATAGCAACAAAATCATTTAAAACAAGTCAAGAACAACAAATCAAGGTAAAAATCATGGAAAACAAGACGAAGAAAACACATAATATGGACGATTATTTCTCAGATTGTGTTACTATTCAGATTGCCAAATATTGTCAACAACAAATTCTATGGGTTCTACAACAGGTAACACAAATACATAAGACATTGGAAAAACATTACAAAAATATGTGTTAGTCAATGTATAAATATATGTTACTATACAAACTGTGTTACTAAATGAACATATACATGTTACTTTATTAACATATGTATGTTACTATATAAAAGACTTGGTGTTACTTTTTAAAAATAGTTAAAAATATGTTACATAATTTAATATATATGCATAATTAAAAGAACAACACATTGGAAAAACATTACAAAAATATGTGTTACTCAATGTATAAGTATATGTTACTAAATGGACATATCTATGTTACTATTCAAATTGTGTTACTAAATGAACATATACATGTACTATTAAATATGTTACTTTACTAACATATGTATGTTACTATATAAAAGGCTTAGTGTTACTTTTTAAAAATAGTTAAAAATATGTTATAAAATTTAATATGTATGCATAATTAAAAGAACAATACATTGGAAAAACATTACAATAATATGTGTTACTCAATGTATAAATATATGTTACTAAATGAACATATCTATGTTACTATTCAAATTGTGTTACTAAATGAACATATACATGTTACTATTAAATATGTTACTTTATTAACATATGTATGTTATTATATAAAAGATGTTGGGGAATTAAACGCGGATCTATTCGAGATTTACGCTAAATACAAATTTAAGCCTACAATTAATATCATAATTTAAACGTAATTAAATCAAATAATTGTATACCCAACAACAGGCTTTGCATGCAAAACATATGAACAAATACAATTACATAAAGCCCTAAACATGCGGAACTAAGAGATTTAGTGAATTATACCTCCTGGAGAAAAGACAGTTTCTGAGGCAAAAGGCGTCCTTTGTTTCCTTGGTGAAAGACACTTTCTGAGACAAAAGACGTCCTTCTTGATATTTCTCAACCTAATAATCCCAAGAGCCTTCTCAAGTATTCTCTTATCCTTATTCGTACACCCGGTGGGAGGCCACACGAATAATCACAACACAAGGAAAGAAAAATATTTGTTGCCCAACCACCTTGCAATTTTCAAAAATTACAAGGAATGATAATGTGTGTTATGAAGTCTTGTATCATCTCATATTTATAGTGAGAATACAAGATCTTGAATATCTTGAATATCTAATATTTCAAATCTTGATTATCATGAATATCAAATATTCTAATCTTGATAATTTTGAATACTAAATATTCAATTCTTGATATTCTTATCATCCCAATTTTCAAAAAAAATACATCATATATTTAATTCCATGATATCTTGATTTTATTAGATATTCTTGTATTCAAGATACATATCTATTTTTCATAAAATCTCTCATTAATTCAATATATAATTATTTTCGAAAATTCATAATAAATGGGCCCAAAATATTTCTTTTATTTTTTAATCACCTTGTGAATTGTTGGACATTTAATTGGGCTATTTGATGGGCCTTTAGGAGAATTAAGATTGGACCTCCTAATGGGCCTTGAATTCTAACATTGAGCCCAATGTTATTCAACCCATTAACATTAATCTCGCTCCACTATAGGATTAATGTTGCACTATCCATCTTAACCCATATTACTATCATATGGCTCCCGGTCATTATTTCCCGTGTTTAAGATTCTCTTGTCTGTTAATTAATCAAGCCACTGAACGCTTTAATTAATTAACATCTTAACCTTGGAGTAAGGACAACTCTTCTTTATCATCATACCGGAAACAAATTCCACTTGCAAGATTTAGTATGATGAACGTTTAGAGCCCACCAAGGGGACTAATCATGCAAGACTCTCCAAGCATACGTTCCTCTGTATTAAATCTTAGCAACTGTCATGTTCTCAATGGTGTCACCCAAGATGCGAAGTATTTAGTCTTATTGACTCTCTACCCATAACAAAATAAAGTATCACGCACGGATCACACACTGTCCTATTTAAGGGACATAGGTTTAGAAATAAACGACAACTGATGTCTAATTCTTCATCCCATAAATCAGTACGGAAGAATTACCTCTCTATAGGTCCTCTTCAATGCATCATCATGCACTAGTGCAATCCCTTGGTCAAGATAAGCCAATCTGGGATCTACACATCAACCTTTTACCAATGGGGTGTTCAAATCCCATCTAGGTTGTAAATTTAGTACTTGTTACAAGAAACATATAATGTGATCTTGTTGTGAGTTATCCGGGGATCACCATATTTATCTATAGTGTAACTTGTACTATTATATTTGAACGGGTTGCAATAAATAAATAACATTCATATTATTTAAAGCACAGTGATAAAAGATTTATTTCAGATAAAGTTCAAAGATTCAGTTTAGTTATACAAAGTAAAAGCATACTTTCTAGTATAACCCTAACAATCTCCCACTTATACTCAAAGTCTGCTTTTAAGTATACTACAGCATATCTATGTGCTACACATGTCCTAATAATTTCTCCCACTTATACTCAAAGCAGATTGGCAACACACTTGACACCCATTCCTCCCACATGTCTCTCGAATGTACATAGGGGCAGACACTTTGTGAGAGGATTAACTATGTCATCTTCCGATGCGATCTTTGCCACATCTTCATCTTCTCTCTTAATGATTTTTCATCTATGATTGTATATCTTTAAATGTGTTTGTTGGCCTTGTGGACTCTTGGTTCCCTTGAATTTGCAACTGCCCTAGCATTACAATGCTAGACAAATTCGGAATTTTACCAAGTCCACTTAGAAGATCTTGAGCCAAACCGATTCCTTCACTGCTCCATAAGCAGTTACTTATTCGGCTTCCATGGTAGAATCAGTGATTCATACTTCACCATATCATGGCTCCTTCCCCAAACGAAATACATTACCCGAGGTAGATCTATATGGAATTTTTATCTGATTGGAAATTCGAGTCCGAATAACCAACGGGGATTAGACTATCTGACTGATAAACCAACATTCCATCTCGAGTTCGCTTGAGATATTTTAAAATGTTTTTATCAGTCGTCCAATGCTCTTTCCCGGGGTTACTTTGATATCGTGCTACCATGCCTACGGTAAAGCAGATATCCGGTCTCGTACATAGCATAGCATATATGAGGCTTCCAACTACCGAAGCATATGGGATGCCTTTCATGCAATCTATCTCTTCTTGTGTCTTCGGACACATCTCTATGAATAGATGAATTCCATATCTAAAAGGTACAAAATCTTTCTTGGAATTTTACATGCTAAATCGTTTCAAAACAGTATCTATGTATGAAGCTTGCGATAAGCCGATCATTCTTTTCTTGCGATCTCAAGTAATCTTAATCCCTAAGACATGACCGGCTTCCCCTAAGTCCTTCATATCTAACTGATTTGACAACCATACCCTAACGTCTGACAACACCGCCACATTGTTTCCAATGAGCAAAATGTCGTGTACGTATAATACCAAGAATACCACGGCAGTTCCGACACACTTCTTGTACACACAACTCTCAAATTCATTTTGATAAAAACCGTAAGATTTTATTACTTGATCAAAACATTGATTCCAAGCTCGCGATGCTTGCTTAAGTCCGCAGATAGACCTTTTAAGCTTGCATACAAGGTGCTCTTAGCCTTTTTCAATAAAGCCTTCGGGTTGATACTTACAGATTTCTTCTTCAAGACTTCCATTAAGGAAAGCTGTCGTGACATCCATTTGCCAGATCTCAAAATTGAGATGTGCAGCTATCGCCAAGAGAATACAGATAGACTTAAGCATGGCTAGCGGCGAAAAGGTTTCCTCATAATCGATCCCTTCTTTCTGAGTATATTCTCTCGCCACAAGTCTAGCTTTGAAGGTCTCAACCTTCCCATCCGATCCTCTTTTTCTCTTATAGACCCACTTGCATCCAATGGGTTTTACACCATTGGGTGGCTCAAACTAGGCTTACGCTCGGTCCACAATTCTGTAGGAGTTTTAGGAACCGATTTGGATGGCACCAAGTATAGAATGTGAGCCGCTGTTTCCAAGGCATAGCCCCAAAACGACTTGGGTAACTCCGAATAACTCATCATGGATCTAATCATTTCTAAAAGAGTTTTATTTCTTCATTCCGCAACCCCATTTTGTTGAGGGGTACCGGGTGCAGTCAATTGAGATACAATCCCTTCACTTGACAAGTAGGTCAAAAATTCATTGCTGAGGTATTCACCCCCACGGTCCAATTGTAGGAACTTGATACTCTTTCCCCTATATTTCTCGGCCTCGGCTTTGAACTCTTTGAATTTATCAAAGGTTTTCGATTTGTGCCGCATAAGGTAAACATACCCATATCTTGAGTAATCATCCGTAAAAGTTACGAAATACTCAAAACCTCCTCTAGCTTGAACAGACATTGGCCCACATACGTCAGTGTGAACGATTTCCAACACTTCACTAGCTTTATTCCCCTTGGCCCCGAAAGCCCTCTTGGTCATTTTCCCTCTAAACAAGATTCACACTTTGGAAATGGCTCAACATGGAGAGATTCCAACGAGCCGTCCGCCACCAACCTTTGAATTCTCTTTAGATTAACATGATCAAGTCTTAGATGCCATAGAAGTGTTTCGTTCACGGTTGAAGAAAATTTTCTTTTCTTAGAAATAGTCGATGTGTTATAAGAAGCATTTTGTGTGTGGTGTGCACTTTTAATTGTATAAAGATTATTCACTAATGTTCCCGAACAAATGAACTCATCGTTTAGAAAAATAATAACCATATTATTAAAAGAAACTGAGTATCCATCAACGTACAATTTAGAAACCAAAATTAAATTCTTCCTAAAACTGGGAACATAAAGAACATCTTTTAAAAGTAAAACTCTATCTTTAAAAGATAGGTGCACGTCTCCCACTGCGACAGCGCTACCCTCGTAGCATCACCCAATGTGATGAGGATCTCATTCGCACTAAGTTGCCAGGTTTTCCGGAACCCCTGCAAAGTGAAACATACATGATCAGTGGCTCCCGTATCCACTACCCACGAATGGGAAGCATACGCCGCTAAACAAGTTTCAACAACAAGTGCATGAGAATTACCTTTCTTCCCGGCCTTTTTTGGCTTGGGATAGGCCGTCCTCCAATGTCCTTTCTCACCGCAGTTGAAACACTTTCCTTTGGTAGCTTTCTTGACCCCTCCCTCATTAGTCACCTTACCCTTTGCTTGGTTCGGACCTTTGGTCTTCTTCTTCTTCTTCCCACCTTTCGGTGTGGAAGAAGCCGGACCGCTTGCCACCAAGACATGAGTTTGGTGTCCCATGAGAGTCTCCGCCGATACCAAATCTTGTAAGAGTTGTGCCAACGTGAACTCTTGATTATTCATCATATAGTTCAACTGGAACTGCTCAAAGCTTTTCGGTAGAGAATGAAGAACGAAATCAACTTGCATTTTTGCATCATATTCCGCTCCAAGTACCTCTAACTTGTTGAGGTAGCCCATCATTTTGAGAACGTGATCCCTTACCGGCATTCCCTCCACCATTTTCAGCGATAACATATCTCGCATGGTGATTTGCCTAGTCGTACGATTCTGATGAGCGAACATCTCCTTTAGGTTTAACATCATATCAGAAGCGGATTCCATGTCTTGGTGTTGGTGTTGCAACACATCTGACATTGAAGCCAAGATGGTACACCTAGCCATTTCATCGAATTTCATCCACTCCCTATGATATTCCCTTTCGGCAACATCCGCATCATCCGTAGGCGTAGGGGGCTTTGGGGTGTCAAGAACCCATTTGTGTTGTTATGCGGTTAGAACAATAAATAAGTGACGTTTCCAATCAACATAGTTTTCACCTTCCAATTTGTTATCTTTAAGTATCGTAAATAGTGGATTAAAAGGAGACGAAATGCTGAACTGAAATAAAACATGCATTGCATCAATACATACATTGATTCGCAAAGATTATCACAAAATTTCAATTTTTACTTTGTATAAAATCTAAAAAAAATATGTAGCATAAATCGGCCGACATTTTAAAACAGTTCACATAAGCCACGATGAGTGTGGACGTTTATGCAAACACATTTAAGCAAGTTACAAACAAGAATAGTTACAAACTTTTAATTTCAAAAATTAATAGTCGGCTCCCACTTGACCATATAAAATCGGTAGGGACTCCGATGGGGAGTATTAAAATGCCAATTTTATACCTAAGTATTAACCATGATTAAATACAGAATAATTACTTCGTTTTGAATAAGGCACTCGATGGGAGGGTCAATACCACCACTAATAATAATCCACAATCATCCTTTTGGGAATTTGTTCATGTGAACTTATCTTTTGGCCTATCCGATAGGGAGAGAGGCACTTGCCAATGCGTAGCCAAAAGACTTCACAAACAAATAAATCATGGAGGTCAAATAATTAAATTTTATTATCTAGAATAAAATACCGAATTATATTTAAAACATACTTAGTAATTTTCGGAGTTGAGATTTTTCATCACGATATTCATGCAATCAAAATATTTAATCAAATTAAATAAATAAAGCATGTATCAAAATAAATTAAACAAATTGGCACATTATATCCAATTGTCATGGTTTAATTTCCCATTTTGACTACGAGATATCGTAATCATCTTTCTTCTTCAAACTCTATCGTCCGTCTCGATTAAGCTCCCACTCGACCGCAACAAAATTTCACCAACTTTGTCTCTGGGCCTAAAAATCTTCATTTTTCGTCTTTGATATTGGTTACAATTTATTTACAAAAAATAAATAAACCTATCATCTAGACTAGTCTATTACATAAAAACATCCTAGTCTACCAGTGGATTTTCTCACGGGAAAAACGATCAGAACGAATCAGATTTTAATAACCGCATCATCATACATGCATGCATAAATAAATATTAAATACCATGACAATTGGATACCTGCATAAAAGATCTAGCAATTCTACTATGCAATTTTCAAATTTAATATTAAAATACTTAAATTACAATTTAACGTATAAAGCCCGAAACCGGCTCTGATACCAGTTGTTGGGGAATTAAACACGGATCTATTTGAGATTTACGCTAAATACAAATTTAAGCCTATAATTAATATCATGATTTAAACGTAATTAAATCAAATAATTGTATACCCAGCAACAGGCTTTGCATGCAAAACATATGAACAAATATAATCACATAAAGCCCTAAACATGCGGAACTAAGGGATTTAGTGAATTATACCTCCTGGAGAAAAGGCAGTTTCTGAGACAAAAGGCGTCCTTTGTTTCTTTGGTAAAAGGCACTTTCTTAGACAAAAGGCGTCCTTCTTGATATTTCTCAACCTGATAATCCCAAGAGCCTTCTCAAGTATTCCCTTATCCTTATTCGTACACCCGGTGGGAGGCCACATGAATAATCACAACAGAAGGAAAGAAAAATATTTGTTGCCCAACCACGTTGCAATTTTTGAAAATTACAAGGAATGATAATGTGTGTTATGAAGTCTTGTATCATCTCATATTTATAGTGAGAATACAAGATCTTGAATATCTTGAATATCTAATATTTCAAATCTTGATTATCATGAATATCAAATATTATAATCTTGAATACTAAATATTCAATTCTTGATATTCTTATCATCCCAATTTTAAAAAAAAATACATCATATATTTAATTCCATGAGATCTTGATTTTATTAGATATTCTTGTATTCAAGATACATATCTATTTTCCATGAAATCTCTCATTAATTCAATATATAATTATTTTTGAAAATTCATAATAAATGGGCCCAAAATATTTCTTTTATTTTTTAATCACCTTGTGAATTGTTGGAGATTTAACTGGGCTATTTGAGGGGCCTTTAGGAGAATTAAGATTGGACCTCCTAATGGGCCTTGAATTCTAACATTGAGCCCAATGTTATTCAACCTATTAACATTAATCTCACTCCACTATAGGATTAATGTTGCACTATCCATCTTAACCCATATTACTATCATATGGCTCCCGGTCATTATTTCCCTTGTTTAAGATTCTCTTGTCCGTTAATTAATCAAGCCACTGAACGCTTTAATTAATTAACATCTTAACCTTGGAGTAAGGATAGCTCTTCTTTATCATCATACCGAAAACAAATTTCACATGCAAGATTTAGTATAACGAATGTGTAGAGCCCACCAAGGGAACTAATCATGTAAGACTCTCCAAGCACACGTTCCTCTGTATTAAATCTTAGCAACTGTCATGTTCTCAATGGCGTTACCCAAGATGCGAAGTATTGTGTCTTATTAACTCTCTACCCATTACAAAATAAAGTGCCACGCATAGATCACACGCAGTCCTATTTAAGGGACAGAGGTTTAGAAATAAACGACCACTGAGGTCTAATTCTTCATCCCATAAATCAGTACGGAAGAATTATCTCTCTGTAGGTCCTCTTCAATGCATCATCATGCACTAGTGCAATCCCTTGGTCAAGATAAGCTAATCTGGGATCTACACATCAACCGTTTACCAATGGGGTGTTCAAATCCCATCTAGGTTGTGAATTTAGTACTTGTTACAAGAAACTGATAATGTGATCTTGTTGTGAGTTATCCGGGGATCACCACATTTATCTATAGTGTAACTTGTACTATTATATTTGAACGGGTTGCAATAAATAAATAACATTCATATTATTTAAAGCACAGTGATAAAAGATTTATTTTAGATAAAGCTCAAAGATTCAGTTTAGTTATACAAAGTAAAAGCATACTTTCTAGTATAACCTAAACAAAAGTCTTGGTGTTACCTTTTAAAAATAGTTAAAAATATGTTACTAAATGAAAATGTAATGTTTTTTATTATAATAACACACATTTTGCTCTTACATTGAATGAAAAAATGTTATTTTTACAAAAACAAGTGATACATATGTAAAAAACAACATTTGGTCTAATTGTAACACATATTTTGCCTTAAAGTAACATGTATTTGCCTAAAAAGTAACATACCTGGGACCAAAAAATCTAAAATTGTGTTTGCGAGTGAATTTGATAAAATTACCCAAATTCGACCTGACCCGGCCCTGGATCCACGAATTTTATGAATAAGGTACCCTGGATTCGCGAATTTTATGAATATGATATGTTTCTTACCGTCAAATGTTTCATATAAATTTTTGTCATTGGAAAATAAGAATAGGTATGCTCTATGGTCCTTAATTGAGGACATGTCAACATAGTTGAAGCAAATAGCATATAAATCCATGCCACTATTTAAGGTATATCAATTTGAAAACAAGTGCATTCTATATTATTTAAAAATCAATATTTATAGAGGGTGCCTTTTGGATTTTAACATTTGGATTTGAATTTTGGATAACCTATAAATATATCAATTATTTATTTATTATTATTTTATTCTATTTAATGTGTATTCTATTTTTATTTTCTTTTACATCATAAAATTAAAATATACTCTACTAATAAACAAAAAAAGAATATGATTTTTAAAATCTGATTTTTAAAGTCACTTAAAACCCAAACGAACAACTGCATAGAATTTTTTATCTGGATCCTTTTTTTTTTACTTACAACTTCATTTTAAAATATACTCAAAATTTAAACCAATTGTATGATTATTTTGTAAAAAATAATTTTTTATATAATAACTTGTTTTTTTAAATGATTTAATATAAATTTCTAAAATGACACATTTTGATTACTTAAAGTAAAGTATTGAATGAAAAGAAAACATAATTAAAATAAATCACTTTTAAAAGATGATTGTCTATATACTACATACACTATTCAAAACAAAATATATTTTTTTCACTTAAGTATTAAAGACAACAAAAAAGACTATGTTAATAATGATTCACGCTAACACATATTTTTCTAGCTTTTTAGACAATAAATACAAATAATGTAGAAATAGAGTTCAATACAATAAAAATAATACACTTGAAAATCATAAACTTTGTTTAAAAATTTTGGATTAATATTTTTTCCTCGAGAGTGCACTTGTTGGAATTGTATCAGATTCCACTTGCATCATAATAGACAATAGCATAACACTTCTCCATAGAATCTCTTCCATAATTCATATTCTTGCAATCACAAATAAAATACATAACAATCAAGAGATGTGTACAAGAATCGATATTTTTTAATTATCAAATAATTTCATATGTATGCCTTTTTTGATCATGTTACATACATTAAACTAATACATTTGTAACACTTTTATATTTTGCATAAATTCATTCTAAGCCCAAAAATTAACTTCGAATGTGAGATTTTAAATCTATAATATTATATAATGCAAAGATCTATGATCACACTAATCCATGTAGTAGTTCTCTAACCACTTGAGCTATTTTACCTCGTTTAATATTGATTTCTGGTTAACATGTCAACAATAGAGAAAATTAACGTATTAGTAAAATTAATTACTCCATATAGGAGTATCTAATTTTAACTTACTGTTGGGATACAATCTGAGGATTCTGATTAGATCCCAAAACCCCTTGATGATTTGCTAAGTATAGTAGGTCAGGATGATAGATTTCAGGATAGTCAGGTTAGAATAGATTTTCTATTCACATGTATTCAGTTCAAGGGGGAACACGTTGAAGACTGGAGATTGAGGGAGACGTCCACAAGATCTGAAGTCAGAAGAGCATCCAATCATTAAGGTCCAGTTCGTCCTTAAGACAACTGACCTGAAGCTAATCCTGAAGAATCTGAAGATCGTCCTGAAGCTGAGAAGAGTCATCCTGAAGATTTCCACTGATGATGTTCCTATTGAGTACACTAAGCATGCTCAGGCCAGGACTCACTCAGTGAGGGCAAGTGAAACCTGAGTAATTAGGCTGAGTATTGTCTTTACAGACACTTGTAAGTCCTGAAAGAAATGGTTACACATGCAATGGAGAGTTAGCATTTATGCTAACTTCTGAGGACAAATGGAATGTCAGCAACTCCGTTTAAAGACACACATTTATTCTGAGTAAAGAACGAGAGACTCAGAGTATTAAATACACGAGTAATCATAAAGTCAGTCAACAAACTAGCCATTGGACAAACAACTAGTGAGGAGACGACACATATGTACGGAGTCTGCACTACATTTAATGCGCCTCAAAGTTGCAGACGGTGGATTAGAGAATTTACATACTAAGTATGGAAAAAGTCAAATCAAATACAGATTGCCTTGCACCCATTCAAGGTGAACGGGAAATTTCCTAGCGATTGAAATCTCCAGAATCCAAGTGCTCAAAGAAAACATTAAACAACACTCTGCAATTTAAATTTCCCTAGTGTTGCAGTATGATTCAAATCTGTATTTGCTTAGAGTGATAATCCTTATCCTTAGATTTGTTTTGTTAGAAAGGATTATCAAAAACTTGGTTGGAAACCAGAAAACCAAACCCCTCAGTGTGTGAGAAGGTTGGTGGGAAGGACTGGGACTTGTAAAATGCCCAGGGGTCGAGTTCCTTAGAGAGGAAGGAGGCTATTCGTGCACCTTGGCACGCAAAAAACAAGAACCGATCCTCAATGGAAAAGGTTCACTTCCTGTTAAATCAAGTTGTGGACATAGGAGTTGGTTATCTCCAAATCACGATAAAAATGCCCCTGAGTGCTGATTTACATTCTTGTTCAGGATCATAACTGTCATACATATTAAAATGAGCAATCATCATAAGTTTTACAATTTCAGGAGAAATCAATTCTCATGAGCATAATCAGTGCACCAGCCTTAACAACTATTTTCTAAGCAAAACGGAAATCAGTTTTTCAGGAACTAAAATCAGTTACTGAGATAGCTATCTAACTGACTAGCTTTCTGAGCGGTCAGTAGGTGGGTTATCTCTAGTGAGCTTCCAAGTGCACAACACTCAGACTCAGCCTATCTGACTCCTTACTGACCAGCCCATGCTGTCCCTGAGACCATCTGTTCAGTGAGTAACATCAAGATCTTCCTGACTGAGTTCTGTAAGAGCACTTTCCTGAGAATTTGGAAAATCTGACATTAGTGTATTCCCCCATACACTGATTATACTAGTTTCGGGACCATCAAGTAGTATCAGAGCAGTGGTTCAAAAGACCACTGACTTTGAGTACCAACAGTTTCAGAGGTGAATCTTTTGGTGGTCTACCTGAGCTAGATCTTATTTCTGAAAACTGCATATCATGGCATCTTCTTCTAAGCGTCTTGAAGGCAATCTTCCTGAGTTCTCCGTTACTAACTATGATTATTAGAGATTGAGAGTTCTTGCCCATCTCTACTCCATTCATGATCAGATGTACAATGTGATCGAGGAAGGACACATCAAGTTTATGACCAACCGATCAACCACCTGGCCAGTTTCCGGAGGTGTCCCAGTACCTCAGCCAAGAGATGAGCCTTTGGAGAGGTCCACATTTACATCTGACCAGATTAAGCAAACCGGACTAGATAATGCTGCGAAGAATATTATACTCCATACTATTCCTTACGAGGATTCAGTAAGGCTGATGCATCAAAAGACTGCCAAAGAAATTTGGGACACTTTGGCAGAGATGAGTGAGGGATCTGAAAAGATCAAGGAGAAGAAGAGAGATTTGGATATCAGGAAGTTTGACAAGATGCTGGAGGGAGAATCGATAGACTAGATGGAGTCTCGTTTCATCAAGCTGATGAACGAGCTGGCAACCATTGGGAACGAGGTTCCCAAGAGGGAGGTGTCTTCCAAAATCCTGAACTGTCTCCCTGAAAGATGGGACACATGTATTATCATGCTGAAGAACACTCAGGATCTCACGAGTGTCTCTACTACTTATCTCTTCTCTGAGCTGAAGGCTCTAGAGTTCGACCTCGATAAGAGAAAAAAGAAAAAAGAGGTCAGTGAGGACGCGAATGAGATAAAGATGCCTGAAAAGGAGAAGATCTTAGCATTGAAAGCCACTCATGAGCCTGAGGCTGGATCTAAGTCCCTAAGAGAGATTAGCAGAGATGAGCTTACCGAGGAGTACAACCTGATGTCCCGGAGGTTCGAAACGCTCAACTCAAGGTTTGGCATGTATAAGAAATTTTACATTGATTCCAGGAACAGAAGGAGGTATTCCAGCCCCAGGAGGACTAGCCCTTGGAGGTCCAGCACCCGAAGGGAAGAGAGGAGGGGCTCAGACTCCAGGAGGGATAGTGATGAGCCTGAGCGCCAGAGAGATCAAAGAAACTCCGGAAGGAGAGACGAATAGGAACCCAGAAGATCCAGCTCCAAGCAAGAGAGAAGTTCAGGGAGCCGGAGGGAACCTGAGGGTAAGAGACGTACTGATAAACTGGGTGTTAATGATGCAGATATGTGCTATCACTGCAAGAAGACCGGGCACTATCAGTATGATTGCCCGGAGCTCAGAGCTCGTGAGAGAGAAGATTGGAGGGCCAAGAGAGATCTCAGGGATTCAGATCCGAGAGCTATACTTGCTGAGGATTCCTTAAATTCAAATGGCCCAGGATGCCGATTCCCTGATCTCTTCTCCGATGAAGAGTATGATGTTATCTGTCTTATTGTTTGCTTAGATCGTGTCTCACGCAAGTGTACGTAGTCGTAGTAGATGTAGCAAGCTAACCAAGTTTAATATCGAACACAGGGAAATTGGAGATGCAAAGTAAGATTGTTGTTTAAGAAATGAAACTAAAAAAAATAAAGCAATAAAAGGGAATGAGTGTTATCTACTAATCTTGTGCAAGAATGGTAAAAACTACCTATCAACTTTTTATCAAAAGTGAGCAAGAGTGGAAACATGTATTAGTGTAATCCTCCTATGGTTCATATGATGCTTATCTTTCCTAATCATGCAAGATAAATTGGATAATCAATTAGGCTTAACCATAAATGTGCCTAGGTCTCCCTAATGACAATTTACACTCTAATTGGGTGACTACTCACATAGACAATTCTCATTGTCCTAAGGAATTTCATCAAACACCTAGCATGCATAATCTTCAGTTAAGAACATTTAAAGGAAAAACTCAATTCTCATGTCTTGCTAATTTCCTAATGGCCCAAACATACACCAATGCATAAGGAAATTAGCCCATGGCTAATTGGAAATGGAAAACTACAATTAACATTCTACACATCATTTCTAATCACTATTACAAAGGAAATCAATGAAAACTTATCAATAGAAGTGGAATTTGAAAACTAGCTACAAACCTCCAAATGCTAACTCTTAATCCGGAATGTGAAATACAAAATTGAACAGTAGAAACGTAGCTTGGATCGACATAAGAACGCAGGAATAAACGGATTGAAAATCTAACGGACGGATCAAAAGTAATCAAAGATTGAAAGTTGGAAAATATAATAAACTCATTTGGTAACCTCCATTAACTTCTCTAATCTAAGAAGAATCTAAGAAAATGAAATGGAAAGTAAGAGAATGTCCTTGGAAATCTGAGCTTGAAGCACTTATACTACCCTCCATGCATTTACCAAGATACCCTTCATTAAAACACGCAAAAGACAAAACTGCCCCTGAAAATCCGAAAATCCAGCATGGCTGTCGCCCAGAAGGGACAGGCTGTCGACCAAGCTCGACATTTTACTTGAGTGGACCTTAGTCGCGAGCCAGTCGATGGGCTTTCGAGCAAGGGGGTTCCGGTGTCGAGCTAAAGGGCTGGGTTGCGGACCTGGGCTGGTTCCGTGCCTATCGATCCTCGACTTCTCGTTTTCCTCATATCTTGAGTTCTAGAGCTCCGATTGACTCGATTCTTTTTCCGTTGTGACCCTCTCTTCGAAATCTTAGACATGGTATATCATTTTCACCAATTGGCTTAACTCCAGAAATCCGGACTTTTATCTAACTTGCTCATTTCTTCACCATTTTGCTCATTTACACCTATAAACACAACTTTCTAGCTAACATGGGTCAAATACACAATGTATAGCATAATAGGGTCAAATATGAACATAAACTCCTCAAAACCATGTACAAATGATAGCAAAATGATGCAATTATGACCCTAATCACACCCCAAACTAGATTGTTGCACGACCTCGAGCAACGAAGCGATAAGATAGAGAAATAATTGTATCAATGAAGCATCAAGCACAACATCAAATGCCATAGAATCATCACTCAATATCAAGAAAATCTAAGATACAATCTCATCTAATCAACCATCAAGATCAAATCAATTAACACAATATCAAATCAATGAGTCAAGATCCTCACATGGAAGTGTATAGCTCAACTCTCAAATGTTTGAGGTTCTCTCAATCATCACACAATTGTACATCTACCACCATAAGCTTGGCTTGAGTCTAAGTTCTCCACCACCTGAAATGACAAATAATTCACACATCATTGAGGACTTTATAAGGTTGTAGTTTTGGCTCTTTGGTAGGGAAGGGAATATATGGATAAAAGTGACTAAGTATGATTAGTAAAACATAGAAGGAATCAAGTAATAGTCATTCACATCTTCATGCACTTGTGCACACATCTTCATGCATCTTCTAAATCACACTTTCAAGAATCATTCTTCCCTTTCTTTGCAACTCTTTGGCCATACTCATAACAAAAGTCAACTTGACAATAACTTCAACAAAAGTCAATCCTTTTTTTTTCTCATGCTTTGCTAGCACTTCCTTTTGCACATTTTTTTTTATCATCAATCCATGCATAGAATCTCTTGCATATCTTTCAACTTAGGCCACCATGCTCTTCATCAAATCACCAATCTTCCATCCTTCTTTTCACTCTACTAATCATAGGGACAAGAGAGTTCCAAAAAGAAAGGAAAATTGCTTAAAGTGTGGTTAGCCAAAGGAAAGGTCTATAGGCACAAAATGGTGAGCAATGGATCATGCATCATAGGTAGGCTCATAGGGCAAAGTGACTCAATTTAGATCAATGAAATGCCTCAAATCATATCATGCAAACTCTTCATCTAATGTAGTCTCAATAAGACCCAAGCCAAGTTCTAGAGTAACATGGACATGTGTGTAACTCACATCAATGAATATCATCCGTTCAAGATTGAAACGGGCATCAAAAGCTTAAACCTCACGGGTATAGGGTGATCTTGACTCATATCATATCAACAATGCTCATATCATCGAAATTTGAAGAATAATAGAATCCATAGCATCAAAGACAAGACAAGAATCAAGAGATAAATCCATTACACCTAACATGAACTTTCAACTCATCCACACAACCATAAGACTATCTCAAGCATCCACTACTCAAAGCTATCAACAATATGCTCAAAAATCAACAAGCAAAACAAGTCATCCTCAAAACATAATGCATCAAGGCATAATAGTAGTATAAAAAATAATCCAAGCATAGGATTGCAATGAGATTTGCAAAACGAACACACCCCCCAAACTTTTTTGGACCATAGGTTTAAAAAGTTTGGCAAAAGTGAAGTAAAGATCATGCAATGCACCATATCAAGTAACTACACAAAGCATCAAGAAATCCAAGGCAATTCATCACAAACTAGCAATCTAAGCTAATGAACTAAGCAAACTAAACTACAAAGTAACTATATAAAACAATCCATACAATAACAATCCTCACAAAAAAAATAATCGACTAAAAATGGAAATGAAAGCAAGAAAGCATAGGAGAGATAGTTACCCATCCTTATAAAGTTAGACCGAAGTTTTCACTTCACAAAGAAGGGTTCCTAGGATAAGCGGATTAATTCAACACCTTTTAAAAGTTTTAACAATACACACAAAAGAATAAAGCAATAAGGACACAGGGGATTTATAGTGGTTCGGTGTTGAATTCTCCTGCATCCACTTTTCCTGATTTAACAGGAGAATTCCTTAACCTCAGGAATTCCTTGTTTTAGAGTGCCAAGGTGCACTGATCAAGAACAACTTCTCTTGATCTCTAGGATTTTCACTGAGTCCTAGTCCTCTCAAGATTTCAGACTGAGGCACAACCCAGCTTACTTTCTTTCAACTCACAGCCTTGAACCTATTTCAGTTTAAGGGCTTGAGTTCTCCAACTAAGGTTGAGATAACACTTTACAATGATGAGCAGTATCTAGGTTGGGTTATCTCAGTAGGCTTCTAAGGATATTACAGTATAAGCCTAATTACAGAGTTGAGCTCTAGACAATGTGAGCACTTGGGAAACTAGAGAGATTTCGAGTGCT
This sequence comes from Prunella vulgaris, assembly GCA_026898435.1. Classification (NCBI taxonomy): domain Eukaryota; kingdom Viridiplantae; phylum Streptophyta; class Magnoliopsida; order Lamiales; family Lamiaceae; genus Prunella; species Prunella vulgaris. The sequence goes on from JAPKLY010000890.1 coordinate 34,444, forward strand.
TGAGAATGAGATGAACTTTGGAGAGCTTTTAGATTTTCGGGTGAGCTTGATAGTTTCCCGTACCTAGCTTCTTCTTCAACTGCTGTATTTATAGACTTAATTTGAAAGACTATCCGTTGGAGAGATAGTATCAAATTTAAGCTATTTTGGTAATCCAACGTTATTCAAAATCTTTCTCAGATTTTGGAATGGTCAAATATGTCAAATGTTGTAGTCCAACATTCTTCAAGATCTTCTTTAGATTTTGGATAGTCAACTCTTAAGCATTAATGGTTGAAAGCTCATTAAATGGTTGTTTAGAGTTAATGCAGCAGCCTTTAAAAACTGTGCTATCCTAGGTTTTTGGTTGTTTCTAAACTTCGTACTGACAGGTCAGTCTTTTGTGTCAGGTCCGTACATAGGTGTCAACTTCTCGTTGGTTTGACTTAATTGTTCTTCAGTCCAGTCAAAACGGTTATATTGAAGTCTTCTGTCTTTTCATCAGGTGACTTAGAACATTCCATTTGTTGCATTTAACACTTCATTTAAGTGTTGCAACTACTCACATTTAATACTGAAGTGTATTAAATGCATCAGGCTTGTCCTTCAGGTGAGTTTGTCAGGTCACTTGAACTCAGTCTTCTGGGGTGCCTTTCTTTAGAGGTGGGTGTATTTACTAACTCTTAATTAGGCTAGTCTGACGTTTTTCAGGCTAGTTCTATCTTAAGGTAGCCTGATTTTTACAAGATAATTTTTCTAAATTTTGAAATAGCCTCCTACCAGTTAGCCTATTTTTCTAAGTTTTATAACTCTTTATTTCAAACAGGGAGTCTTTGGGATTATATCAAAGCATTTTAATAATCATTTCCCAACAATTTCTCCCTTTTTGATAAAAACAAAGACTCTACTGACTGGACTATTGCTCACTGGACTTATACTCAGAAAATTTTTAATTTTGAAAGTTCCCCCTGAAAGTATACTTGCAGGTTAGTTAGGCAGTTCAAATAAAGACAGTGAAGTGGCCTAACAGATAATGAGATACTGTCTTGGGCTCAAAAGTGATGGATATATTTCATTAACTCAAGGATTGATTACAGTTTACATATTCCACACTGTAATAAAAAACACTATCCTGCCCAAAATAAAACAAAAGGTACTTAAACAAAAAACTTATTCTTCTTCTCCTGGCTTCCTTCTTTAGTCCACTTGCTTTACAGGCTTCCAAAGGCTGGTTCCAATCCATACTGGCTAAACACTCTCTTCTTCAGTTCCATTTTCTTCTGCATGATCTCCTTGCTGTGACCCTTCAACCCAAGCTGTTCACAAATCAGCAGCCATTCTCCCAAGATCTTCTGCATCTTGACCTCCCCACTTACATCCATTGGGGGCACAAAGAGAATGGGGCCAGGAGCTTTGAAGGGCTCTCCACCACTGTGCTCTTCCCAAGCATTTAAAATATTGGGATAGAGAGCAGGCCAGTTTTTCACCATTTTCAGATGAAATACTTCATCAGCTTCAACTCTAGAAAACTCCACTGTTACATAGTAGGAGTAGACAAACTCCCTTTTTACCTCTTCCCATTGATCATCGATGTCTTTGGGGACCCAGGAGTCAAGGTGGGGAAACTTAGCAACTGGCTCACTCGCCTGAGCCTGTCTTCTTCTTGTCTTCATTCTCCAATAAGAGTTGCTTGGCCTCTTTGGTGGTGGAGACTTCAACTGTCCACTTTCAATCAGCCTTCTCTTCTCCTCAACTTTTAGGCAATTGTGTTCATCCAGTGACTGGCCTGACTTTACTGCTTGAGCCAAAGGGCTTAGGGTGGGCTTGAAAAATTCTTCAGTGGACTGCACCTTTGCAGGCTGACTTGGTGCAAGTTGGGCTAGTGGTATGGGATTTTCCACAGCTAGTTCCCTTATTTCCTCCTCTTTTTCCTAAGACACCATTACTCTTTTCCTCTTAGTGGCCTGAGTGTCAGATACACTCCCACTCATCTGGTCACTCCTCTGTCTCTTTTCCCTTAGGATCTGTTACTTGGCTTTTGACAGCCTGGTTTCCCTTCCTGCATCAGCAATCCCCATTCTTTTTTCATGGGCAGCGGCCTGCTCTCCTTCTTTTACAAGTATGTCAATTTCCTCTCTGACATCAGCAACAAATTTCTCAGGATCATGCCCCTTGCTAATTGATGGTCCCCCTAGTGGCCTGTCCTGCCTTCCTTCTTTCCTTTCCCCCTTCTTACTAACTCTCCTAGAGAGTTCAGCAAGAGCCATTGAGTGCTTTGAAGTATCTTGTTCTTCAACCCTCAGGTGGGTCAGACAGTGTTCAGTTTCCTCATTGAGTGCCCTCAGGTGATAGGCAGCATCCACTCCAAAGTCCGTGAAGGGCTTTAACTTCTCTTCGATTATCAGATTTGTAGCGCCTGAGTGGGAAGCACTAAAAGTGCCTGCCGAATGTGAGTTTTCAACCTCTTCCTTTAGGGCATTCTTCCGCCTTGTGAAGTACTCATTCATCCTGTCCATCAGGCTACCTGCCATAGCAGTGATGGTAGCCTGAATAAACCTTTCCCTTTCTTCATTGTTTTCCTGCCTGACTGCCACAATGGCCTGTGCATGAGCCTGCCTTTCTTGCTCTACACTGACCTTCAGGTCATTGATCTCTTTAGAGAGATGCATCTCCATCTGATCCACATTACTTGATAGATTAGTGATCAGAGTCAGGTTACAATCTTGTACCTGATCAAGGTGCTCATCTAGCACAGTAGTTTCAACGGCTTGCTCCTCCATCATTACTTCGATGTTCTCAACCTTTCCTGTAAGACTGGCAAGTACTTTCTCTTCAAAGTTAGGTTCAGCAGCAGCCTTGACAACACTCTGGATTACTCCCTCAATCTGAGCAATTGCTGTTTCATGAGGGGAGGGCACAACTTCTGTCTGAGTCCCCTGTGACTCAGGTTGATCTGCAATATTTTGTCCTTCAGTGCCCTGACTCCCAGTGGCCTGTGATGTCCCCTAACTAGCACCAACCTGACCTTCTTCAGGTGGGTTGGCTCCTTCATTCCCTTCTTCTTTGTCCTGATCCTCAGGTGACTTTTTCTTGGTCCCCTCAATCATCCTTGCTTCATCCAGTTTCTTGGCAACCAGTTTGCCAAACTCCCATTCAGCCAATAACAGACTAGTTTTCTAAACTTGTGCAAATTCAAGCACCTCTCTCTCTTCCTTTCGTCAATAAGCTTCTCATTTCCCCTTCACTGCTTCCAACAACTCATAAAGGTAGTCATCCTTTATGTTGACAAGTAGCCTGACCCTCTCAAACATCTCCTTGAGCGTGGGATGGGAGTTCAAGGCATGGTAAAACTGTTCAATTTCAAAGGTGGCCTCCTCCTTCAGAGAGTCCAAGTAAGTGTACTGGACTTCCTCCTCATCTGCTACTTCAAATAATGGCAGAATGTCACTGCCATTTGTGATAGGGGTTTTGTTTTGGCTTCACTTTCAGGCTGTTGAGAGCCTTCAGTGGGGTTTCCATGAGTTATGGGTTTAGTGGATGTATTTTTGGTTTCCTCTATGGACTTTTGAGAGTCCTCAGAGGCTTCTTTCCCTCCATCTCTCTCTTCTTACTCAGTTTCCTCATCACTCTCCTCTGAGCTTTCTTCCTCCTCATCTTCTTCTTCTTCCTCACCCTCCTGCCCTTCTTCAATGCCCTTCAGGGCAGTAGAGGCAAGGACATGAATGGGGGTTCCTTCCTCTTCTTCCTCAGTGGACTTTTCAGCAGAGGAGTGAGTGGTGGAGGTCTCAGAGCTGCTAATCATAGCCATGCTCTTCACAAAAGCTTTCTTTACTAACTTTATCTTCTTTTTCTCCAGTTCTTCCTCCATGTGGGACTTCATCTTTTCACTAGGTTTCAGAGCCCTTTTTTTCAAATCCAGAGGTGGGCTGTCTTAAGTGGTTTCCGTGGAGGGGGCTGTCCTCTTCCTTGACTCAGGCCCCTCAACCTTCATCTTTTCGAGCAACTTGTCTGAGTTGAACAAGATTTTTGCCTTGTTCCAGGGCCTCGCATCAGCAAATGGATATTTCAGGTTCAGCTTCTCCAAAATCAAAGACACTTTTGTGGCATAGCACAATTTGTGCTCTACTACCAACCTTCCTTTCACCTCCTTAAGTTTGTTTCTCTCTTCCCTGAGATTGGATATGAAGAATCCATGCCAGTTGAACCTTGTTCTGTCAGTGGTGTGTACAATTGCAGCCATCATCCTGAGCTTGATCTTGTTGACTTGCTCAATGCTTCCTTGGTTGGCTAGGATGCATTTCCCAACGATCTCAACCAGCACTTCATATTCAGGCTTCAACAACTTCTTGTTGAGGTTGGGCACATATTCCTCCTCCTGTCCAACCATGTATGTGCTAGGTCCAAGCCCTCACTTTGGAGCCCTAGAAAGTCATGAAGATCTTCTTACCTCAGCACAAATCTGTGCCTCTTCATCACTGGAGCAGTCACCACTTAGCCCTTCTTATCCTTCCTTGTCTCACTCTTTTCCATCATTACAACTGACCTTATGGAAGTGACACTCTTTTCCATATCAATGAAGAATTCCAAGACCGGTCTATCATAACATTACTCAGGACCAACAGACAGAAACTTTCTAAGTCCAGGATTTTGGACATATTGGAAGGCTTTTCTAACATGGTGGAGTTGTGGATCATTTAGGGCTTTTTGGTTTTGTAAACTGACTATAGGCTCATATAAAAAATTCTTGCTATTAGAAAGCTCTTTAAAGTCAATGTATGGAGAAGACATGTTGAAATGAGATGTAAGAACACAAGGGTTGAGAGTTAAAAGGTCTGGAAGTTGAGAGAAAAGTGGGAATGTGAAATCGTGGGTAAACCTACTAAGGGTTGAAGTTATTTATATGAGTAATCAAGGGTGGGGATTTAATCTGAGATGTTTTGATCAATGGTTGAGATGAAAGTAATAATTTGGAAGATAAAGTGTTTTATCTTCCCAAGTGTTTTGTAATTATTACTAAAAATGGAAAGTGGGTTGAGTTTAGATCAAGGGTTAGGATTTAAAAGGTTGATGGTTAAAAATGGGGCTTTTCATTAGAAATAACTTCTCAAAAACACCTCTCGAGATTTTACTGCACACTTACTATCGCATTAAATGCGCTGCAGGCACAATTACCAATAAAGTAACCGTCAGTCGGAGGATATCTCAGCAGAGTTCTCAGTGGACTTTTCTCAGTCCAGTTACTTTCAGTGGACTTCTTTGTAGTCAGTGGAGTGACCTCCTCTAACTATCAGAGGATCTGAAGGTATCAGTGGACTTTATCAGCTGAGTCCACTTTTATTACTTGACCATTCCCCCTTGATTAGTAACCTGTGAATCTGTTATGATTGATTCATCCTGAGTTGAGTAGCATGATCAATTTCCTGAATCAGGATCAAGTAATCCTAACTCCACTGATAACTCATGAAACCTAGCTTGTTGGTCCCGAAATGAGCATAATCAGTGTATGGGGGGGAATACACTGATGTCAAATTTTCCTAAAACTTCAGGAAAATGCTCTTTCAGGCTTAGTCAGGAAGATCCTGATATGTTCAGTTAAACTGATGGTCCGCAGGGGCAGCAGGGACGGATCAGCAATGAACCAAAGAGGCTAAGTCAGAGTTGTGCTCTCAGAAGCTTAGTAGAGATAACCCACCTACTGACAACTCTAAAGAAAGTCAGTTGGATAGCTATCTCAGTAAGCTCAGTTTAGTGCGGAATGTGAGCCCTTAAGTTTCTACTCGTTTTAGTTCTGAAAACTTATCAGTTTGCTTAGGGAAAATGTGATTAAGGCTGGTGCACAGTTTTAAGGGTCAGGATGAAGAATAAGTCCTAATGGTTTGAAAACAATGCAAGGATGCTCAGTTAAATATGAATGACAATTATGATCCTGAGCAAATATGTAAATCAGCACACAGGGGACTTTTTAACGTGGTTCGGATATAACCAACTCCTACATCCACGACCTGATTTAACAGGAAGCTACCCTCTACCACTGAGGATAGGTACTTGATTTTTACGTGTCAAGGGACATGAGTAGCCAACTTCCTCTGTTAGAAACTGACCCCTGGGCGTTTTACAAGTCCTAGTCCTTCCTACCAACCAACTCACAGCCTGAGGGGTTTGGTATTCACGTTTCCAACTTTTGTGTATTGATCCCTTTAAACAAAACAGTTCTAAGGATGTGATCAATACTCTAAGCAAAACACAGAAAAGATTCCTACTACAACACTAGGGAAATTTAGAAGTTCAGAGTGTTGCTTCAAATGAACTTTGAGTGCTTGGAATCTTGAGAGCTTTCTCTTGGAAATTTCCTGTTAGCCTTGAATGGGAGCAAGGCCTTCGGTATTTATAGGGGGTTTGAAATAGATCCGTTGGAAGAGATTCGTTTCAAACCCTCCTATTTTAGGTAGGTGTAGGTACTGGTTGTCCTTGTCTGACAAAACCCATACCTAGTATGGCAAAGATTCTGATCCGCCGCCAGCACCTCTGAGAAGCATTAAATGTGTTGGGGAATTAAACGTGGATCTATTCAAGATTTACGCTAAATACAAATTTAAGACTACAATTAATATAATGATTTAAACATAATTAAATCAAATAATTGTATACCCAACAACAGGCTTTGCATGCAAAACATATAAACAAATATAATCACATAAAGCCCTAAACATGCGGAACTAAGGGATTTAGTGAATTATACCTTCCGATGAAAAAGATTTTTCTGAGACAAAAGGCGTCCTTTGAGATGAAAAAGGATGTTTCTGAGATAAAAGGCATCCTTTGAGATGCTTTATCTACTTCAACCGCCTTATGTTCCAACTCCAAGCAGTATCAACAATAAACTTGAAGGCGTCCTTCTTGAGACCCTCAATTTGAGAAACCCAAAAGCCTTCTCAAGTATTCCCTTGTCCTTATTTGTACACCCGGTGGGAGGCCATACGAATAATTTCAACACAAGGAAGAAAATAATTTTGTTGCCCAGGAGACCTTAAATTTTTTAAAATTTAAGCCTTCTCATAATAATAATGAAGTCTTGTATCATCTCATATTTATAGTGAGAATACAAGATCTTGAATATCTTGAATATCTAATATTTCAAATCTTGATTATCATGAATATCAAATATTCTAATCTTGATAATCTTGAATACTAAATATTCAATTCTTGATATTCTCTTTCTTGTAATTTTCGAAAAATATGATATATATTTAATTCCATAAGATCTTGATTTTATTAGATATTCTTGTATTCAAAATACATATCTATTTTCCATAAAATCTCTCATTTATTTAATATATATACAAATTTTTGAAAAAACACTTATTGGACCCAAAATTAATTCTTTTACTTTAAACACCTTATTTATTGTTGGACATTTAATTGGGCTACTTGAGGGGCCTTTAGGAGAATTAAGATTGGACCTCCTAATGGGCCTTGAATTCTAACATTTTGCCCAATGTCATTCAACCCATTAACATTAATCTCACTCCACTATAGGATTAATGTTGCACTATCCATCATATGGCTCCCGATCATTATTTCCTGTGTTTAAGATTCTCTTGTCCGTTAATTAATTAAGCCACTGAAGGCTTTAATTAATTTAACATCTTAACCTTGGAGTAAGGACAACTCTTCTCTATCATCATACCGGAAATAAATTCCACTTGCAAGATTTAGTATGACGAACGTTTAGAGCCCACCAAGGGGACTAATCATGTAAGACTTTCCAGGCACACGTTCCTCTATATTAAATCTTAGCAACTGTCATGTTCTCAGTGGCGTCACCCAAGATGCAAAGTATTGAGTCTTATTGACTCTCTACCCATAACAAAATAAAGTGCCACACATGGATCACACACAGTCCTATTTAAGGGACAGAGGTTTAGAAATAAACGACCACTGAGGTCTAATTCTTCATCCCATAAATCAGTCCGAAAGAATTATCTCTCTGTAGGTCCTCTTCAATGCATCATCATGCACTAGTGCAATCCCTTGGTAAAGATAAGTCAATCTGGGATCTACACATCAACCGTTTACCAATGGAGTGTTCAAATCCCATCTAGGTTGTGAATTTAGTACTTGTTACAAGAAAATGATAATGTGATCATGCTGTGAGTTATCCGGGGATCACCACATTTATCTATAGTGTAACTTGTACTATTATATGAACGAATTGAAATAAATAAATAAATAACATTCATATTTATCTAAAGCACAGTGATAAAAGATTTATTTCATATAAAGCTCAAAGATTCAGTTTAGTTATACAAAGTAAAAGCATACTTTCTAGTATAACCCTAACAATCTCCCACTTATACTCAAAGTCTACTTTTAAGTATACTACAGCATATCTATGTGCTACACATGTCCTAATAATTTCTCCCACTTATACTCAAAGCAGATTGGCAACACACTTGACTCCCATTCCTCCCACATGTCTCTCGAATGTACATAGAGGCAGACACTTTGTGAGAGGATTAACTAGGTCGTATTCCGATGCGATCTTTGCCATATCTTTATCCCCTCTCTTAACGACTTCTCGTCTAAGATTGTATATCCTTAAATGTGTTTGTTGGCCTTGTGGACTCTTGGTTCCCTTGAATTTGCAACTGCCCTAGCATTACAATGCTAGAAAAATTCGGAATTTTATCCAAGTCCACTTAGAAGATCTTGAGCCAAACCGATTCCTTCACTGCTCCATAAGCAATTACTTATTCGGCTTCCATGGTAGAATCAGTGATGCACACTTCACCATATCATGGCTCCTTCCCCAAATGAAACACATTACCCGAGGTAGATCTCTATGGAATTTATATCTGATTGGAAATCCGAGTCCGAATAACCAGCGGGGATTAGACTATCTGACTGATAAACCAACATTCTATCTCGAGTTCGCTTGAGATATTTTAGAATGTTCTTAACAGCCGTCCAATACTCTTTCCCGGGGTTACTTTGATATCGTGCTACTATGCCTACGGCAAAGCAGATATCCAGTCTCTTACATAGCATAGCATACATGAGGCTTCCAACTGCCGAAGCATATGGGATGCCTTTCATGCAATCTATCTCTTCTTGTGTGTTCGGACACATCTCTTTCGATAAATGAATTCCATGTCTAAATGGTACAAAACCTTTCTTGGAATTCTGCATGCTAAATTGTTTCAAAACAATGTCTATGTATGAAGCTTGTGATAAGCCGATCAATCTTTTCTTGTGATCTCGAGTAATCTTGATCCATAAGTCATGACCGGCTTCCCCTAAGTCCTTCATATCAAACTGATTTGACAACCATACCCACACGCCTGTTAACACCACTACATTGTTTCCAATGAGCAAAATGTCATCTACGTATAGTATCAAGAATACCACGGAAGTTCTGACACACTTCTTGTACACACAACTGTCAAATTCATTTTGATCAAAACCATAAGATTTTATTACTTGATCAAAATATTGATTCCAAACTCGCGATGCTTGCTTAAGTCCGTAGACAGACCTCTTAAGCTTGCATACAAGGTGCTCTTGGCCTTTTTCAATAAAACCTTCGGGTTGATACATATAGATTTCTTCTTCAAGACTTCCATTAAGGAAAGCGGTCTTGACAACCATTTGCATAGACCCCATCTCGGTTTTCATTGCTGTTTGCCAAGAATTTGCATCCTTGTCTTGGAGTGCTTCGTCGTATGTCCATGGGTCTAATTCATTTTCCCCGGAGACCAAGTCAAACGACTCTCCCACGAACATGAATCTCTCGGGTTTTCTCACAACCCTCCCACTACGACGAGGCTCCCGTTGTGTTGGTGTGTCGCGTGGTACATCAACTTGTACCTTTAGTATAGGATTAGGCCCTCTAATTTCATCTAAGGTAATCTCACTCTTGGGCTTTCTATTGTTCACAAAGTCTTCTTCCAAGAACTTAGAATGCGTACTGATTACGATTCTTGGTCCTTGGGACTATAGAACATACCCCTTTCGTTCTTCTAGGGTATCCTACAAACAACCTCAATTCCCAATGTATATCTAATTTCCCAGCTTCCTTGCCCAACACGTATGCCAGACACCCCCAAGTCCTTATGTGTCTCAAACTAGGCTTACGGCCGGTCCACAATTCTGTGGGAGTTTTAGGAACCGATTTGGATGGCACCAAGTTTAGAATGTGAGACGTTGTTTCCAAGGCATAGCCCCAAAATGACTTGGGTAACTCAGAATAACTCATCATAGATCTGATCATTTCTAAAAGAGTTCTATTTCTTCATTCCGCAACCCCATTTTGTTGAGGGGGTACCGGGTGCGGTCAATTGGGATACAATCCCTTCACTTGACAAGTAGGTCAAAAATTCATTGCTGAGGTATTAGCCCCATGATCCGATGGTAGGAACTTGATACTCTTCCCTTATGTTTCTCGGCCTTGGCTTTGAACTCATTGAATTTATCAAAGGTTTCCGATTTGTGCCGCATAAGGTAAACTTACCTATATCTTGAGTAATCATCCGTAAAAGTTACAAAATACTCAAAACCTCCTCTAGCGTGAACCGACATTGGCCCACATACGTCAGTGTGAATGATTTCTAACACTTCACTAGCTCTATTCCCCTTGGCCTCGAAGGCCCTCTTGGTCATTTTCCCCTCTAAACAAGATTCACATATTGGAAACGGCTCAACATGGAGAAACTCCAACGAGCCGTCCGCCACCAACCTTTGAATTCTTGTTAGATTAATATGACCAAGTCTTAGATGCCATAGAAGTGTTTCGTTCACGGTTGAAGAAAATTTTCTTTTCTTAGAAATAGTTGATGTGTTATAAGAAGTATTTTGCATGTGATGTGCACTTTTAATAGTATAAAGATTATTCACTAATGTTCCCGAACAGATGAACTCATCGTTTCGAAAAATAACAACCATATTATTAAAAGAAACTGAGTATCCATCAACGTACAATTTAGAAACAGAAATTAAATTCTTCCTAAAACTGGGAACATAAAGAATATCCTTTAATACTAAAACTCTATCTTCAAAAAATAGGTGCACATCTCCCACTGCGACAGCCGCTACCCTCGTAGCATCGCCCAATGTGATGAGGATCTCATTCGCACTAAGTTTTCGGGTTTTCCGGAACCCCTGTAAAGTGAAACATACATGATTAGTGACTCCCGTATCCACTACCCACGAATGGGAAGCATACGCCGCTAAACAAGTTTCAACAACAAGTGCATGAGAATTACCTTTCTTCCCGGCCTTCTTTGGCTTGGGGCAGGCCGTCCTCCAATGTCCTTTCTCACCTCAGTTGAAACACTTCCCTTTGGTAGCTTTCTTGACCCTTCCCTCATTTGTCACCTTACCCTTAGCTTGGTTCGGGCCTTTGGTCTTCTTCTTCTTCTTCTTCTTCCCACCTTTCGGTGCGGCAGAAGTCGGACCGCTTGCCACCAAGACTTGAGTTTGGTATCCCATGAGTGTCTCCGCCGATACCAAAGCTTGCAAGAGTTGTGCCAACGTGAACTCTTGATTATTCATCATATAGTTCAACTGGAACTGCTCAAAGCTTTTCGGTTGAGAATGGAGAACGAAAATAACTTGCGTTTCCGCATCATATTCCGCTCCAAGTACTTCTAACTTGTTGAGGTAGCCCATCATCTTGAGAACATGATCCCTTATGGGCGTTCCCTCCACCATTTTCAGCGACAACATATCTCTCATGGTGATTTGCCTTGCCGTACGATTTTGACGAGCGAATATCTCCTTAGGGTTTAGCATCATATCAGAAGCGGATTCCATGTCTTGGTGTTGGTGTTGCAACACATCTGACATTGAATCCAAGATGGTACACCTAGCCATTTCATCGAATTTCATCCACTCCCTATGATATTCCCTTTCGGCAACATCCGCATCATCCGTAGGCGTAGGGGCTTTGGGGTGTTAAGAACCCATTTGTGTTGTGCGGTTAGGACAATAAATAAGTGATGTTTCCAATCAACATAGTTTTCACCTTCCAATTGTTATCTTTAAGTATCGTAAACAGTGGATTAAAAGGAGACGACATGATGAACTGAAATAAAACATACATTGCATCAATACATACATTGATTCGCAAAGATTATCACAAAATTTCAATTATGCTTTGTATAAAATCTAAAAAAAAATACATAGCATAAATCGGCAGACATCGGTGGATGTTTATGCAAACACATTTAAGCAAGTTACAAACAAGAACAGTTACAAACTTTTAATTTCAAAAATTAATAGTCGGCTCCCACTTGACAATATAAAATCGGTAGGGACTCCGATGTGGAGTAATAAAATGCCAATTTTATACCTAAGTATTAACCATGATTAAATACAGGATTATCACTTCGTTTGGAGCAAGCCACTCGATGGGAGGGTCAATACCGCCACTAATAATAATCCACAATCATCCTTTTGAGAATTCGTTCATGTGAACTTGTCTTTTGACCTATCCGATAGGGAGAAAGACGCTTGCCAATGCATAGCCAAAAGACTTCACAAATAAATAAATCATGGAGGCCAAATAATTCAATTTTATTATCTAGAATAATATACCGAATTATATTTAAAACAAACTTAGTAATTTTTGGAGTTGAGATTTTTCATCACGATATTAATCAAATTAAATAAATAAAGCATGCTTCAAAACAAATTAAACAAATTGACACGTTATATCCAATTGTCATGGTTTAATTTCTCATTTTGACTACGAGATATCGTAATCACCATTCATCTTCAAGCTTTATCGTCCGTCTCGATTAAGCTCCCACTCGACCGCAACAAAATTTCACCAACTTTGTCTCCGGGCCTTAAAATCTCCGTTCTTCATCTTCGATATCGGTTACAATTTATTTTACGAAAAATAAATAAACCTATCGTCTAGACTAGTCTATTACATAAAAACATCCTAGTCTACCCATGGATTTTCTCACGGGAAAAACGACCCGAACGAATCGGATTTTAAAACCTCATCATCATACATGCATGCATAAAAAAATATTAAATACCATGACAATTGAATACCTGCAAAAAAGATCTAGCAATTCTACTATCCAATTTTCAAATTTAATATTAAACACTTATATTACAGTTTAACGTATAGAGCCTGAAACCGGCTCTGATACCAGTTGTTGGGGAATTAAACGCGGATCTATTCGGGATTTACGCTAAATACAAATTTAAGCCTACAATTAATATCATGATTTAAACATAATTAAATCAAATAATTGTATACCCAACAACAGGCTTTGCATGCAAAACATATAAACAAATATAATCACATAAAGCCCTAAACATGCGGAACTAAGGGATTTAGTGAATTATACCTTCCGATGATTTTTTTTTTCTGAGACAAAAGGCATCCTTTGAGATGAAAAAGGATTTTTTGAGATAAAAGGCATCCTTTGAGATGCTTTATCTACTTCAACCACCTTATGTTCCAACTCCAAGCAGTATCAACAATAAACTTGAAGGCGTCCTTCTTGAGACCCTCAATTTGATAAACCCAAAAGCCTTCTCAAGTATTCCTTTGTCCTTATTTGTACACCCGGTGGGAGGCCATACGAATAATTTCAACACAAGGAAGAAAATAATTTTGTTGCCCAGGAGACCTTAAATTTTCGAAAATTTAATCCTTCTCATAATATTAATGAAGTCTTGTATCATCTCATATTTATAGTGAGAATACAAGATCTTGAATATCTTGAATATCTAATATTTCAAATCTTGATTATCATGAATATCAAATATTCTAATCTTGAATACTAAATATTAAATTCTTGATATTCTCTTTCTTCATGTAATTTTCGAAAAATATGATGTATATTTAATTCCATGAGATCTTGATTTTATTAGATATTCTTGTATTCAAGATACATATATATTTTCCAAAAAATCTCTCATTTATTTAATATATATACAAATTTTTGCAAAAACACTTATTGGGCCCAAAATTAATTCTTTTATTTTAAACACCTTATTTATTGTTGGACATTTAATTGGGCTACTTGAGGGGCCTTTAGGAGAATTAAGATTGGACCTCCTAATGGGCCTTGAATTTTAACATTGAGCCCAATGTCATTCAACCCATTAACATTAATCTCACTCCACTATCGGATTAATGTTGCACTATTCATCTTAACTCATATTACAATCATATGGCTCCCAGTCATTATTTCCCGTGTTTAATATTCTTTTGTCCGTTAATTAATCAAGCCACTAAACGCTTTAATTAATTTAACATCTTAACCTTGGAGTAAGGATAGCTCTTCTTTATCATCATACCGAAAATAAATTCCACTTGCAAGATTTAGTATGACGAACGTTTAGAGCCCACCAAGGCGACTAATCATGCAAGACTTTCCAAGCACACGTTCCTCTGTATTAAATCTTAGCAACTGTCATGTTCTCAACGGCATCACCCAAGATGCAAAGTATTGAGTCTTATTGACTCTCTACCCATAACAAAATAAAGTGCCACACACGGATCACACACAATCCTATTTAAGGGACAGAGGTTTAGAAATAAACGACCACTGAGGTCTAATTCTTCATCCCATAAATCAGTCCAGAAGAATTACCTGTCTGTAGGTCCTCTTCAATGCATCATCATGTACTAGTGCAATCCCTTGGTCAAGATAAGCCAATCTGGGATCTACACATCAACCGTTTACCAATGGGGTGTTCAAATCCTATCTTGGTTGTGAATTTAGTACTTGTTACAAGAAACTGATAATGTGATCTTGCTGTGAGTTATCCGGGGATCACCACATTTATCTATAGTGGAAATTGTACTATTATATGAACGGATTGCAATAAATAAATAATATTCATATTTATCTAAAGCACAATGATAAAAGATTTATTTCAGATAAAGCTCAAAGATTAAGTTTAGTTATACAAAGTAAAATCATACTTTCTAGTATAACCCTAACAAAATGTGCTCAGTTCTGTACATACATGTCACCTTCTCACTGGTCGTTTGTCCAAGGGCTAGTTTGTCGGCTTTGACTTTACTGATCCTCATACATTTATAACTCTGAGTCTCTCATTCTCTACTCAGAATAAATGTTTATTTTATGTTGGAGACACTGACATTCTTTTTGTTTCTCAGACTTCCATTTGATCGTGTAACCTTTGGGTCTTAGGACTTATAAGTATTAGGTAAACTGATACTAGGCCCAAGTCAGGACTTATGAACATCAGAAGGACGTTCAGCCTGATCAAGGTTACAATGTGTCCTCACTGATAGAGACCTTCCTGAGCATGCTTAGTCTACTCAGTTGAGTGAGGATCAGTGATTTCTTCAGGATGGCTTCTACGCAGCTTCAGGACTCTTTCTTGGTTTTTCAGGTTGCAGCTTCAGATTGATCATCTTCAGGACGATCAAGACCTTTAGGGTTGGAGATGCTTCAGACTTCAGACTTTTGGGACGCCACCATCAGTCTTCAATCTTCAACACGTTCCCCCTGAACTGAATACCTGTGAATGGAAAATTCTATTCTAACCTGACTATCCTGAAACTATCATCCTGATGAACTATACTTAGGTAAGTTCATCAAGGGGTTTTGGGATCTAATCAAAACACTTAAGATTGTCCCAACATAGCTTCAGCCAGAGGTTTTGTGAGTATGTCAGCCCTTTGCTTGTCAGTGTGGATTTTCACAAGACATACATTTTTCTTTTCCACATGATCTGTGATGAAATGATGCCTTATATCCACGTGCTTGCATCCTGTATGAAGTACAGGGTTCTGTGATATTGCCATTGCACTATTGTTATCACAGAAGATAGGTACTTCATTGGCCTGGATGTTGTAGTCAGTTAGTTGCTGCCTTATCCACAAAATTTGAGCACAACAACTTCCTACTGCCATATATTCAGCTTCAGTGGTGCTTGTTGTTACTGAACTTTGCTTCTTTGAAAACCATGAGATTAGTTTGTTTCCAAGATATTGACAGGTGCTAGTGGTTGACTTTCTGTTAATTTTGCATCCTCCATAGTCTGCATCAGAGTAGCCTGTCAACTCAAAATTATCATCAGAGCGGTACCAAAGTCCCATATTGACAGTACCCTTGAGATATCTTAGAATTTCCTTTGTGGCTTCCAGGTGACTTTTCTTAGGACTGACCTTATATCTTGCATAGATCCCTACTGCATAAGTGATGTCAGGCCTGCTTGCTGTGAGGTATAGAAGAGATCCAATGATTCCTCTATAGGTAGTCTGATCCACAGCTTCTCATTCTTCATAAGGTCCAAGCCTTTTGTTGGTATTCATAGGTACCTTGACCACCTTGCTTAAGCTGCATCCAAACTTTTGTATCAGCTCCCTTGTGTACTTGGCCCTGATTGATGAATATTCCTTTAGGGGACTGCCTGACTTGCAATCCAAGGAAGAAATTCATCTCTCCTGTCATGGACATCTCAAATTTTCCTTTCATGAGATGTGAGAATCTTGTACATAGGTCCTCATTTTGTAATCCAAATATAATATTATCCACATAGATCTGAACCAGGAGAATGTCTTCTCCATGTGTGATTCTGAAGAGTGTCCTGTCAACACTCCCCTTAGTGAAACCATGCTCCAAGAGAAATTGTGACAAAGTGTCATACCAGGCTCTTGGGGCTTGTTTCAGGCCATATAGGGCTTTCCTAAGCTTATACACTTTGTTTCTTTCCTCAAAGCCAGGGGGTTGTTCCACATAGACTTCTTCTTTCAGGACCCCATTGAGGAATGCACACTATGCCAGAAAAGGGCTACGACAACGGGGATTCCCCGTTGTCGTAGGTGTTTTTCCACCATTGTGGATCGACTCGTTGTGGTAGGTCCAGACTTTTGACAACGGAATTCTCACCATTGTCTTAGGTATTTATGACAACGGTGAATACCCGTTGTCTTTACTCTTTATTAACCGTTGTGTTTACCTTTTATACCCGTTCTCTTAAGTATTTACGACAATGGGGTTTAACCGTAGTTATAGATTTTTAAAACCGTTGTGGTAAATACCTACAACAACGCATTTTGTCCGTAATGTTTACTTGTTATACCTGTTGTCTTAAGTATTTACGACAACGGTGTATCACCGTTGTTATAGAGTTTTAAAACTGTTGTGGTAAATACCTACGGCGATAGGGATTCTCCGTAATTTTTACTTTTTATACCCGTTATCTTAAGTAATTACGAAAATGGTGTATAACCGTTTTATAGAGTTTTAAAACCATTGTGGTAAATACCTACTACAACGCATTTTAACCGTAATTTTTACTTTTTATACCCGTTGTCTTAAATATTTACAACAACGGTGTATACCCGTTGTCTTAAATATAATCCGTTGTCAAAAACTATATTTTACTCTTTTTTTATTTCTGTTGTCGTAGCTTATTAATATTATATATATATGTTTTTCATTCCATAAATTAAGAACCAATAGAGATGTAATCATCATAAAATATTTCCACAATTCAAAAACCACATTAATTCATACATAGTTTTCGAACCACAATCGATAAATCTTCGAATATTAATAACATGTTCCTAATCTTCCAACTTCAACTTCAAATCTTCCAACTTCAACATGTTCAAAATAATAAAAAAGCAATCAATCAACTTCGACTTCTGACCACTTCTAGTAAATTAGTTGTCCATGTATTCAGAAACACAGATAGCCCATTCCTCCCGCACATCATCAATTTCTTTTCTAGAGTAGTTCTTCTGTGGAAACTGTTAAAATACAAAAAATAAAATGAGCAAAGCTAAAATAAATGTCTAAGATATATCTTTCTATAGTTAGGCAGACAAGAAAATGTAGAATCATAGATTGAACAGATTTTTAAATGTTCTCTTGTAAGACCAATCATACAAAAATCTAAAATTATCAGCTCTTTCATAGAAAGCACTTGTGACGTATATAAACATATACCACATAACTCAATAATTAGATAAATTCTAAAGACCAAATCATAATAATATCATCAACATAAACTATTCTTACCACTAATTGCATCGAATCCGCTTCCACAACTCCATCAAACTCAATTATATCTTTCATGTAACGTAGCACAAAGTAACCACATTGCTCCCCATCGGGCTGCTTAGGTGCCTAGGTTAGTAAAAAATTGGTTAAACATATTTTGATCATAATTATGAGAATACGAAATACATATAATTTTACATACCTTGATTATATTCCATGGATTATTTTTCTTTGTTCTCTTACTTGCAACACCCGCATTAAAGATTATTAAGGTCCTATAACAATAGATTTACGAGAGATATCTTAGAATTCACACTAAAATTATCATTTCATAAAAAATTCACAGTTAGCTTATGAATTAATATTAAAAATAATAAACTTACATGTCCATAACTTTTTTCCATTCCTGATCAATGGTTCGATATAGAGGATCGATGAAGCAAACTTCTTCTTTGTGTGGGTTAATAATCGTAAGAACCCAATGAGCACCGTGTACAGAAATATAATAAATTTGTTTATATGAGTGACATATTTTACTAGAAAGCATATTAAAAATTATTTTATAAAATCGTACTCACCTAGTAAGATTGCATGGCATCAGAACCAGTTGATCGCAAGTTGTACGAGCCAATATTTTTGTAAGTTCCTTTGACCTATTCTCATTGTAGTCATCTACAACCGCTTTGTCCTTTCTATGTGATGCTGATGAAGTCCATGGATTCACAAATACAAATTTTTCCTTCTTATTTAAAGATGTCATACGATTGTATAGATGCCTACAATAAAAAGATAACACATTAAATTATAAATAAAAATAACGTGTACATTTAACTTACAAAATTACTGAAATATGATTACCAGATATATGTAGCAACACAAGTGGCTGAGATGGGCTCCAATCGAGCAAATGGATCAACATCTTCAAAATGAACATACAATTGGCACTTCTCGCCAAAGACATCAACATCCAACGGAATTTGTATGGTTTCTTTGGCACGTTTTGAAAAACAGTAGACAACCCATAACAATATTGGCATACTATCCTTTTTCAATCCAGGCTTCTGAACTTCAACATTTTTCTTCTTTTTCTCAGACTTCTAAAAATTGTAATACAATATAATTCAACAAACACAAGTTGTTCATCTATAATATAGAGAATTCATCAAGCCTAACTCATCAACAATGTAGAAAATATAATAAGGTGCTCCTTCAGCTTCATTAGTATTAACAGCCAACTTTAAATGAAAGTAACTAATATAAATCTTACCCGCAATTTGACCAAGTGCTTTGGCCAAGCCACATGTGAACCTATTGCATCTACAACGTTCTCAAACTCTCTTGTGGGAATTGGTAGTTGAACATCCTTATCAATTGCATGATCAATGGATACACGCACAGAGTTATCAGGACATTGTACACCATGCATTACGTCTTTGGGTCTATTCTCTAATATAAATGTCCCATATGCCACTGCAGCATCTACCCTTGATGACAAACTCAACACCACAGCTTTACCCTAAACAAAATGTTCAAATTTGTAGAGGAACATGAATTTCAGGGCAGTTATAACTTATAACAAGTGTTGGTACAATATCAAATTATGAACTAATATCAATTCTTACTAGTAATCCATCATTAAAATCTATTGAATCCTAAATAAATCTCAACTAAATCACATATTAATAATATTATCTACATAAAATTATTAAATGTTTAATCCATACCTTCATGTCCTCATCATCACCAAAAAGTAAAGTTTCAGTAAGCTACACACTATAATGTCCACACAAAATTAACTAGGATGTATATATAAATGATAATGAGTGATTCATTAATTATTTCATAGAAGCAAGAAACATCATCTTTTTTTTTAATATAAAGGAGGCTGAATAATATCTTTAATGCCTATATTATTATAAACTGCAGAAAAGTGTTTGGAAGGAAGCCATATAACACTCTTATCTGATTCAAAAACCTCTCTCATCTCTGCTAAACAATGAGTGTGACAGGAAAAAACACTGTTCTAATATGAATATTGCCTAGCAGAAAGCTAATAAACCTATAGAAACAAGTCTATGATTTAATAAGAAAAGGAGCAGCAACAGCTACAGCCCAAAGCACCAAAAATAGATAGGGAAACAGCCCAAAGCACAAAAAATAGATAGGGACACATCCCAAAGCATCAAATAACAAGCAGAGGAAATGGAGGTACCCGAAATAGAGGAGCCACGCAAAGGAGCCACCTATTCTACTTCATCCCGATCTATGCCAACAATTCTTTTCTTGGGGTCTTTCACTACAAGAAAAATGATCAATAATGGAGTGACAACTTTCTATCAATGTAAACATAATTATTAAACATGAATCCGTAAACATTAATGAGGAAGAAGAAGAATTGAAGAAATGGAGTGAGAAATGCAGAGAAAGAGGGGGAGGGATAGTGGAGATGAATATCATTAATTTAGTGTTGGAATTAGTGCCAATATGCTAGTAGATATATTAGCTCCAATACTTCATGTATGTATGCTAGAGACTAGTGACTAAGACACTTCACACATTATGAACAGTTTATAAACTATCAAATTCTTGGAAAAGTATCACCTTTCGCATTAAGAAGGCTGTCATATCTAAATTAGAGCAACCTTTTCTTTGTTACGTCTTAAAGTAATATCATGGTCACCCACTAATCTAGCCACACTACATATATAATATCAATATTATGTTATGTTATATTAGACATGTGTTTTTAATGGACACGATTTAGATCGTCAATGCTATTACTTCGAGCTACAAAATATTCACCAATTGATGTCAATCTTTAAATAAAACTACTGTAGAATTCAATATTAATTATTTTATTAAAATGTATTAACAAGTTTAACAGTATTATGTCTCGACATTTTCTATTCGGGTGTATTAAAGAAAATAAAATTACATCTATTTGCAAAATAATTAACAATATTTGCTATCATAATTACATTATGGGAATTACATTATTTTTTGTTTAGATATGGGAATTATTACTCCTGTAAATGAACAGTGGCTGCTGCAGTGTTTTTGTTCAAGAGATGACAAAAAAACAGCATTAGGAATTTCATAATGGTGATGGGCAGGAACTGAAAACTTCTGAGCTTGTGATGGAAAATATATTACTAATATTGTTGTTTGTTTTATCTTGGATTATGTGTTTATCTTATAGAAAGAAAGGTAACAGAAGAATTTTGGTTATGAAGAATTAATCAAAAGTAAAGAGCTGTGTAAAATTGCTTCCAAAATAACAAGATATCTAAGTAGTTTGAAGCAATAGACTACCTGCTTCAAAGTGTTCATTTCTATATATCAGCTGTGTTTAGGGGCAAGGACTAGCAGAATCTTAAATGTCTAATTTCTATGAAGTAAAAAAAAATTAACGTTAAAGAGCCAACCCAACTTAAGAACACTGCAGAGCCACTTATCACATAATACATCAAGTCTCAAGTAACAAGTTTGAGTTCATTCTATCACAAATATAGCTCATAAATCCACAACTTATAGGAGCAGACACAACAGAGTTTAGCAACCGAAATACCTGAACATGAACGTCCTGTTGCTGCACCTAGGCAAACATGAACCTTCACTCTCCCTGCAAATCAACCAAAAATGTCAACTAAAAAAACAGAGCATTGAATTACAAAGGACAATGTCTGCTTGCAGAAATGGCTTCGGAAAGCCCAACAATTTCACAACAACACTTGTAAGTGTTGGAAGCAGTGCCAATATGCTAGTAGATATATAATATATTATCTCCAATACTTCATGTATGTATGCTACAGACTAGTGACTTAGACACTTCACACACAAGACTCACTATATCTTTCCAAGTTTCATGATAAAAGCACAGACAAAAAATTGAAGTAGCAAAACTGTCATAAAGATTTCATGCACCTAAATTTAAGCAATTGAAACTACCAACACCAGCAAGTGCAAACATAGGGAATTCTTTATCTTACACTTATCACAGCCAGCAATTAGTAACAACAAACACATTGAAGAAACATGATCATGAACTGCCATTTATCCATTATGGGGAATTAATTTGACAAAATTGTCATATATTCTATTATTACTAACACACTGTCAAGAATCCTCAAAGACACAAAAATACTTACCATTATGATATAACTTGGAACTTATTACTCCTTTTGTTCCCTCTTAACTTTCACACTTTTTTTTGGAGACATCCGGAAATAACTTTCACATGTTAAAAAAAGAAATAAAATACTCTCACAATACTTTGAACGATGGAACCTTCCAAGACCAGCAAATGCAATAATATTGGATTCTCGACATAAGTATCTTGTATCTTACATTTACCAAAGCTAGCAATCCCAGCAACAAAAACATGGAGGAAACATGATTTGTCTATTTATCCATTTCCGGAATCAATTTGCCAAATTATCTTACTCTACCAGGAGTTACATATACAATGAATAAAATAAGTAAATTTCTAAAACATGAGGCTGCATTTTAAAGATTTGAGCATAGGCATCAATCTCCTTCTCAAACATGGCCTTCATACACATTTGACCCGAAGAATTAAAATAAATAATTTCAAAATAATTTTTACAACATGTCCCTGGAGTCAAAGATCAAATATTTGGAGAAACAGAGGCTAGATAATATTGTGCAGTTTCCAGAAATTAGTTGTGTGATTATGAGGAAGAAACGAAGTCAGAGAAAGAGAAAAAAGGAGTCTACTGATCATAATCACAAAACCACAACAAGAAGCAGCAGAAAATCACAAAACAGAAGCAGAAAATCACAAAATCACAAGAAGCACCCTAGAAGAGCTTGTTCTGAAATACAAAGTGTTAACACCTAAACTGGCAGAGACGATATTATTGCTCTCTTTATCATAATTAATAATTAATTTCCCACTTCCATTTCCCAATAATCTCAAGTTTCACAAAACCACAAAATCACAAAACGGTGTAGAAGAGACGCAGCGTACCTTTCTCTGGCCCATCACTAAAAACACTTCTTGAATTCTAAAAATCGAGCAGAAGTGACTGAGGATGCTTCTGAAAACTATCCAAGGATTCAAATGAATAGGGTTTAAATTAGGTGTAGATATAAAAATTTAGGGCAAAGTTTATTTACCTGGGGAGAAAGTGTTGTTCACATAGACGATTCACGGTGGCACTGGACTTTGGTTCTGTGGCTAGGGCACGACGCAAAAAGTAGAGGTGCCGGAAGATTAACGGTGGCGCGCAGGTGGAGATTCTATAGGTAGGGCAAGTAGGGCACGACGCGAATGGTAGAGCTGCTTCGGTGGCCGGACGATTCACGGTGGCCGGACGATTCACGGAGGCGGGACGATTCAAGTCATCTAGGGCACGATGTGATTCAGGTCGGCTATAGGAGAAGAGAAGGAAACGCGAATTTTTTCTAAGTGCCTATATTTATACCCTCTATTAATTTATTAAAAAAATATAAAAAAAAGCTACGACAACGGGTAAAGACAACGGGGGATTAAACCCGTTGTCTTTCAGTGTTTTTTTAATTTTAACACAACGGGTACATATAAAACTACGGGATTTTAATTTAAGACAACGGGTAGAGCTAATACCCGTTGTCTTTTCTCCGTTGTCGTAGGCTAATTTTGGCATAGTGGCACTTTTGACATCCGTTTGATAAACCTTGAACTTCTTGTGGGCAGCATAAGCAAGAAATAGCCTGATTGCCTCTAATCTGGCTACTGGTGCAAATGTTTCATCATAGTCAAATCCTTCAACTTGAGAGTATTCTTTTGTCACCAGCTTTGATTTGTTTCTGACAATGACATCATTTTCATCCTTCTTGTTTTTGAATACCCATTCAGTTCCAATGATGTTTGCATGCTTGGGCCTCTTGACAAGTTCCCATACTTGATTTCTTTTGAATTGATTAAGCTCTTCTTCCATGGCAATGATCCAATTAGGAGACTTTAATGCTTCCTCAATTGTCTTTGGTTCCTGTGCTGATAGAAAACAACAAAAGGGAGCATTTTTACCATGAAAACTTCTAGTCTTGACTCCAAGGTTAGGATCTCCAAGAATCTGATTGATTGGATGATCAATCAACCAGCTTCTTTTGGATTGTCCTCACTCAGTGGGGTTATCCACAGGGGATATCCCTTCAGCTGGGATTGAGTCACTAGATTGGGCAATATTAAGAAAGTCAGGGGAAAGAGCAGAGGGAAGGAGTCCTGAGTCATCATTCAGGGTTATTTTAAAGTTATTAGCACAGTCTAGTCTGGCTTCCCCCTGAATGTTATGCTCAGTGTCTGTCTCAGCTTGGCCAGCTTCTTCATTGATAGATGTTACCTGACGAGCTGGGATTGTGTCATTCAGCTAATTTCCATCAATGTTGATTTCCTCAGGCTGGTTTGTCCTCTGTGTGCAACCTCTTGACTCCTCTAATCCTAGGTTGTCCCATGTTGGAATGTAAGCATCCACTGACATATCCTTGGTGGCCTGATCTTTCCTGGACTCAAGAGTAGATTCATAAAAAACAACATGGGGTGTTTCTTCCACCACAAGGGTTCTGACATTATATACCCTGAAAGCTCTACTGATTTGAGAATATCCAAGGAAGATTCCTTCATCAGCTTTGCTATCAAAGGTTTTCAATTGCCTGTTCCCATTGTTGTGAATGACACACTTGCAGCCAAATATATGTAAGTAGGACACCTGAGGTTTCCTACTATTCCATAGCTCATAGGGGGTTTTGCCTTGAGTTTTGGTGAGCATGGATCTGTTTTGAGTGTAGCAGACTGTATGAATGGCTTCAGCCCAGAACCTTTTGGGAATTTTTGCATCAGCAAGCATGGTTTTGGCAGCCTCCTTTAGTGTCCTGTTTCTCCTTTTAGCTATCCCATTTTGTTGAGGAATTCTGGCAGCTGAGGTCTCATGGGATATTCCTAACTTGTTGCAAAAGTCAGTAATAATGGAATTAATGAACTCAGTACCTTAATCAGATCTTAAGGTAGTTCAGGTAGCCTGAGTCGAGTATCCTTCTTGCTGGACATGAAGATCACCCAAGTAAATCTGGAAAAATCATCAACTACTACCAGTGTGTATTTGCTTCCATTGATGCTAGCTGGAGTAAGAGGTCCAAATAGGTCCATGTGTAGTAGTTGAAGTATCTTGTCAGTGGAGGAATTTGTTTTACTCTTGAATGAGGCTCTTATTTGCTTCCCTTCTTGGCAAGCTTTACAAATGTGATCTTTGTTGAACACCTCATTATGTATCCCTTCCACTAGACTCAGCCTTGATATCTTGTTGAGTGTTATAAAGTTCAGGTGATTGAGTCTTCTATGCCATAGCCAATTCAGGTCACTTGAGCTTTTGGCAATGAGACATGTCTGTTCTGGACATGATCTCCAATCTGCAAGATGAACATTTCCTTTCCTTGACCCTGTTAGTAGTACCTGTGTGTTTGATGCATTTCTTACACAACACAGGTTACTTGAGAACTTAACACTATAGCCTTTATCACAAAATTGGCTTATAGAAAGCAGGTTATGTTTCAGTCCACTGACATATGGTACATTTGTTACCTGAAATGTCCCTATCATTAGGGTACCATAACCTTTTGTGATTCCCTTGGAGTTGTAACCAAAAGTGACCTGTGGACCTTTCTTTTCCTTGTAGTTTGTCAGGAGACTTTGGTTTCCTGTCATATGCCTTGAGCAACCACTATCTAGGTACCAATCATCTTGAGAATCCAAAGAGTTCTGCATAAAAATTAATTCTTAGGTACCAATTTTGTGTTGGGTCCTACTTGGTTACCTCTACCTTTTGGGATCCAAAACTGCTTAACAGTCCTGATTACTTTGGACTGGCTGATTCTTCTCCCATAAACAACTACATAGAGAGTGGACTCCCTAGATGCCGTAGGAGTTGTCTGTCTATAAGTGTTAGTCCTCTGTGGAGCAGGTGGCCTGACATTCCTCCAGTTCCTAGAGGACTTTGGTGCAGCTGACCTGAAGTGCTGTTGATAAGGAATGGTATAGTTCTTCTCATAGGGCACATATGAGGGAGGTCCCCTGTAGTGAACCCTTCTGTCAACTCCCCTGACAGTAGGTTCAGGCCAGTTTGTCCTCTGCCTAAATTGTCTCCGGGGAGAAGATCTAGGTTGAGGGTAGGTGTACTGAACCCTACTCCATTTGTTTCTTGAAGGTTGATTCTTTCTTTTGAGTTGACTCTGCTTGGAGTCTATTCTGAGAGGTGTATAGGTTGTTCTAGCCTTTTCAATAGGCCTACTAGGCACTATCACCTCCTTAGTTGTTTCAGCAGGCCTTTTGCCCTTATCAAGGGTCCTTCTGGGATTCTCAGAGGACCTTACAAACACTAGAGCTGCTAGTAGATGCAGTGTTGAGAGGACCTTCTAAGGATGTGCATGGAAAGAATCCTATCTCGTGTCTGCTGTCTGAACTGTTTTGTAGGCTCAGAATTTTCTCTATAGCAAGAGAGGGTTTATTCAGAGTTTCTAACTTTCTCAGCAGATGATCCTCATATTCTTTTAGCATATTAACATTGCTGATTAGAGTTTTGACTTGGATTACTAGCTCATTTTTTGCACTAGCTAGCCTGATATGATCATTAGTCATTCCCCTGATCAGTTCATCCTTTGCACTGACCTGACTCTTGAGTGTTTCCACTTCATTTGTCAGGGCAATGGTTTGGGATGCTGAAGCAAGATCTGTCTCATTTTCAGACTCAGCAAGCTTGTCATTTTCAGTGGCTAGCTTCCTATTCTTTTCCTCAAGAGTGAGGTATGCTTCTTGCAACATGGAGAAGTCAACCATCAATTGTTCTAAGGAGAACTGAAGGTTGAGGTCCCCTGCTGACTCTGAGCTAGGGCCAGGTGAGTGTTCTATTAATTGACAAAGTTGGGATTGTACCTCAGGTTCCTCATTGGCCATGAGGCAAAGATCATCATCACTACTGTTACTTCATGATCAGAATATTCAAGATGTGGCTCCTATTGTTGCAGTTCCAGAAATTGCACCTTCAACACCCGCACCTTTTGTGTATGAACAGGATGTGGCAGATGTTCAAATACAATATGTGGTTGCAGATTATCAGGATGAGGAGGTCTGTTCTGACGAAGGTCAGGGGGAACCCGCTGCTGCGGTTGTTGAGGAGGAAAAAGGTGGTGAAGGTGAGAAAGGAGATGAAGTGATGGAGGAAGAAAAGGTGGATGAGAAGGAAGAGGAGCATGCTGAGGCTCCATGGGAGTTTCCAGCCCCTGAAGAGGATAGCCTTACTAATTTTGAGATTCTGGCTCGAAATCAAGCCACCGATAAGGTTGATCGAAGATTCCCTGATCTTACTGATGCTCAGAAGGAAGCAGTGGTGCAACTCCGCACATACGCACTGATCAGACGTGCAACATTTCCTGAGCTCGCCATTCTTGGTGAAAAGAAAGGATGGGATAGGCTTACAGACGATGAAGCCGCACTTTTTGATGCCTTTGAGGTAAACTCCCTGAATCAACTGGTCAAATTTCCTGACTTTGTACAGAGAGTTAGGAATATATATCCTGAGGCTGCGGTTGCTGAGCCTGAAAGGATTGAAGGGGAAGGATTGGAACTGGCGATATTTCCTCAGTTTGATAGGGGTGAGGATCAGAATATGGAGGCTGAGAAAGGTGAGGTTCAGATTGTTGAGGCAGAGAAGAAGGAGAAGGAGAAGGAGAAAGAGAAGGAGAAGGAGAAGGAGAAGGAGAAAGAGATGGAGGTATTTGTGATTACTGACTCCGATCAGCAAGGTGTGACTGAAGGGGTCAGTGCACCGGCCGATGAAGCACTCCCCAGACCTGGGATTGCTGAGGCTTCAGGAGAGGGTCCACATGATGTTGTTCCTATTCCTGGTGGACGCATTCAGAGACAGTATATGTGGTCGCGAGCGCATGCTGGTGTCTGCAGAACGCTGAATATACACAACACGAGAATCAATCGGTGCAATCTTTATACTGCACTGATTAATAATCGTATCAAGAAGATGCATCAGGAGCAGGACCAGATGGTTTGTGAGGTGAATGCTGGTCTGGACTGTCTATCAGAACTTTGAACATCTCACGCTGTGGAGGTCGCAACTGTTGTAGGGCAAGCAAGGGAAACGCTTCGCGACTGCAAGAGGATGACTTCAGATGCCCTGGCTGAGCAGGACTCAACGATGATCAAGCTGATTGATCAGACGGTGGAGGAAAGAATGAACCGACTGATCGATGCAAGGCTGGCTCAGCTGTAGGAGGATGTGAAAGCTGAAATCAGTAGTGAGATTTCTGAGGAGATGCTCAGGGTGCTCTGGAATCCAAGGTGGATTAGCTGAAAATAGAAGATAATACTGTGGCTTCTGCGGAGGTGAAGTCAACTTTTGGAGCTCTGGAGTCTCGACTGAAGAAGGAGCATCATGAGGCGATAAAAGGGTTAAGTCTGGATCTGAAGGTGATGTGCGGTAAGATCGGACAGACTCAGAAAAAGCAGAATGACATGGCTGATGAGTTCAATATTCTTGCACAATCAGTAGAAGAGGTAGTTGGCAAAATCAACACTTATGATGCCAAAAAGGGGGAAGGAGGAAAGTAAATTAGTAAAGGCAAGAAGAAGAACTTCCCCCCTGAACTGAAGAATACTGAAAGAAAGAGAACTAGGTCAGTTGCTGCTGCTGAGGTAGAGAACCCTGCTGATGCTGAATCTGTATCAAATCCGAAGAGACCGAGGCAGTCTTCTGAGGATCCCGCTCTGAAGCCTCTTTTCGCAGAAATGGAGGAAGCTATGCATCCAGGAGCAACTCAGAGGAAGGAAATGACTGAGTCGGAGCTGAAGGCAAATATGAGGGAGATTTAGCTGCTCAATCAGATCCAAATGCTAAATGATAATGCGGAGTACCTGACTTCGCAGATCGAGAAGCAGAAGAAAGTTGCTTCAGGATCTCGGATAAAGGCTCCAATTAAGAAGGTGGTTGCTCCGACGCAAGGCCCTCCTTAGACGAAGTTGGTGGAGGATTTCATTCCGGTGGAGATGCTGCATAGTTGGATTCCGACCAGGAATTGGTGGTCGTACTTGTTCTACGTGGTAAGGGTTTGGGATGGGCTTCAGGATGACAAAGAAGCAATCATGAACCACATGATGATGGAGGAGCATTCTGACCTATGATTTGAAGTGGTCGGGCATGCTGACATTGCAGGCGTTGAGATTGCCTCTCCGGAATTCATCAAGTATCCGCCACCACTCCACGGAAAGTCCAAGCAGCTGGATAGAGTTGTTGGCGCCCTGAGTGACCAGAGTAGGATGAATCAGATCTTATACCGGGTGTTGGACATGTATGAGATCCCTCGCACCAAGTGGAATGCTGATGAAGAGTAGAACTTCAGGAGTTAGTTGTCAGGAAAACTTTTGTAATAGCTTAAGGATCCCTTGTACTTTTCTCTGAATATCTAATGAAGTTATTTTGTTTTCCTGAGTACAACTTCTTGTTGACTCCTGAATTTACTTTTCTGCATTCTTATCAAGAACTATACTAACATATTCCTTGTTTCCATCTTATAGACTAAGTGCTTAGTTTGTCAAGAGGTACTGAGTTGTTTCACTGACTAAGTCACTTGATTGTATAGATGGTTAGGAATTTGCTTAAGGGTTTTGGCATCATCAAAATGGGGGAAATTGTTGGGGCAATCTGAGTATTTTGATTAGATCCCAAAACCCCTAATGATTTGCCTAAGTACAGTAGTAAGTATTTTCTAGATCAGGATTAGTCAGGTTAGGGATTCAGTTCAGGGGGAAAGTTTTGATGACTGAAGAATATTGGAGTCGACACAATTACCTGAAGTCAGATATGCAACTCACCCTGAAGAGGTCAGAGTCAATCTGAAGATTGCCTGAACTGAATCTGAAGTCCGAAGACATGAAGATCCGTCCTGAAGATAATTCGAAGTTTCCACTGACTGATGTTTCTACGGAGTACACTAAGCATGCTCAGGTCAGAACTTAGTCAGTGAAGGGCAATGTAACCTATCAGGCTAAGCTTAATGCTAGTAAGACCTGACTTATGCCTTGTATCAATTTATCTGATACATGTAAGTCCAAAGCAAAAAGGTTACATATGGTATGGGACAGTTGACATTTATGTTAACACCTGAGACAAAGAGAATGACAGTGGACTCCATTAAAGACAAACATTTATCCTGAGTAAATAACAAGAAACTCGGAGACTTAAATGTACGAGGAAGGACAAGTGTCAGACGAACAACTAGCCGTTTGTACGGAGAGCCAATCGTCTATTGACTCACATGTACGGAGTCTGTGCAGCAATTAATGCGGCATTCAATGCGTCTCAGAGTTACAGGCGGCGTGACAGAATTTTTCAGATTAAGCATGGGAAAAAGGTCAACAAGTACATCTAGCCTGCAACTACCCTAAAATAGGAATATTTGGGTGGATCTCCTCCAACGGATCTATACTAATCTGCCTATAAATATAGAGAGCCTTGCACCCATTCAAGGCTAACGAGAAATTTCCAAGTGAAGCATCTCAAGAATCCAAGCACTCAAAGCATACTTTGAACAACACTCTCAAATTAAATTTCCCTAGTGTTGTAGTAGGATTCACTCTGTATTTTTCTTAGATTGATAGCTCTAATCTTTAGCACTGCTTTGTATTGCTAGGGCTATCCTTATTTGGAACCAGAACACCAAACCCCTCAGGTTGTGAGGAAGATTAGTTAGGAAGGAATGGGACTTGTAAAACCACTCAGGGGCTAAGTTCCTTAGAGAGGAAAGAAGCTACTCGTGTCCCTTGGCACGTAAAAATCAAGTTCTGATCCTCAGTGGAAGAGGACCACTCCTGTTAAATCAGGTTGTGGACGTAAGAGTTGGTTATCTCCGAACCAGGTTAAAATGTCCCTTATGTCCTGACTTACTTATTTGTTCAGGATCATATATGTCATCATTATAAACTGAGCATACTTGCATTGTTTTAAAACATTCAGGCTGAACCAATCATCCTGACCCTTAAAACTGTGCACCAGCCTTAACCACTCTTTTCTAAGCAAAGTCAGAGAAAATGTTTTTAGGAACTAAAACGAGTAGAACTTAAGGGCTCACATTCCACACGTACTCTAGCTTACTGAGATTGTCAGTAGGTTTGTTATCTCTACTGAGCTTCTGAGCAAAAAACTCATACTCAGCCTATCTGACTCCTTACTCACTTGTCCCTGCTGCCCCTACGAACTATCAGTCTAGTGAGTAATATCAAGATCTTCCTGACTGAGTGTGTAAGAGTATTTTCTGAGGATTTTCAGAAAATCTGACATCAGTGTATTCCCCCATACACTTATTTACTCATTTCGGGACTAACATTATCATCCGTACTCCCCCTTCCTTCATTGTTCGGTGGCTTCAACCCCGGATCAACCCCCGGAGGCAATTGTATTTATCCTTTAGGGTTTAAATAGGAAAAGTTCTCGTGCCTTCGATTTGGGTTGTAAGTCGGATTGCCTTGATTGTTAGGATACAGACCTCCTTGTTGGCGGAAAGGTGGAGCAATGTAGGGCCTCGGATTGTGGGGAAATGAGTTATTATATTGGGGTCGTCCCATATAACTCACCTCCTCTTGACTTGAAGGTATATGAGATGGCACACTCTCTACCAAATTCACTTGCATCCGAGTAGGGGCTTGGCTTTGACCTTCATACATCATAAGCATGACATTTTTCATATTCTCCTCCAGAAAAGACACCCGGTCGCCCATTCCAATGCTCATTTCTCTTTGAAATGTATCGTTTGCTGCAATGTTATCAATAATCTCATTTACTTGGCACACGATTCTTGTCCAAACAGATCCTCCAGCACATGAGTTCAAATGATTCTTATCCATTTCATTAAGTCCTATCGTGAATGTCAAAAGTATATCCTCCTCTCTTAATCCATGTTGTGGACATGCCAAGAGTAAGCTTTGGTACCTTTCCCAAGCACTAGAAATCGTCTTTCTTACCTTTTGACGAAAATTCATAATTTCTTCACTTACCTTGAGAATTTCTTTAAGGTAGAACTTCACTAAGAATTGCAAACTCAATTCCTCCCACGTTGCAGCCTTGGGGTTCATATATTGAATCCATGTTTTAGCTCGCCCTTCAAGGTAAAGGTAAAGAAACGAAGTTTCTTTTCATTGTCCGACATGCCCTTGTACTTATTAGTGTCACAAATTTCCATAAAATTGCTAAGATGAGCATTCAGATCCTCTTTGTCGCTTGATCCTTCAAAAGGTGACTCTTTCAACATATTCAAAAGATTGGTACTCTACTCAAACTTTTCGGCGTCAGTAGGTGGCCTTTCAATTCCATCATAGAATTCATTCACCTTGGCTAAAAGTAGTCTCTAAGAAGTGGTTCATTGTTATGTTTTTTAGGTGGATGGGCAATTTGTGGTCTAAGTTTTTGTGGCGGTGGTGGATATGGGTAGTATGGATAGTTATGAGGTGGTGGTGGGTAGTAATGTTGGTGGATAGGATAATTGGGAAGGTGGGGTTGATAATGGTGATGTAGTGGTTGATTTTGTGGTGGGTATGGTTGGTATGGTAGATTAGGATGTGGTATATGTTGTAGTTGAGGTTGAGGAACCTCCCTTTGAGCCAAGTGCTCATCACCATGATGCACTTGTTGTCCCATTGGTTCTTCATTTCTAACTTAATCTCCCTTCATTCTCGTTTTTCTCCACATTGGCTTGAATAACTCTAGCTTCTCTTCTTCTCCTTCGTAGGCTTATTTCAAGATCTAAATCAAAGGGTAATAAGTCTCCCCCTTGACTTCTCGTGTAGATGTACCTACAAAAAACAAGTATCCACCAACAAATCCAAACAAAAACAACAAACAAACTAAATAACTTGGCACCAAAAACTTGTTTTAATTGCAGGTGATGAGGTATGTTCTTTTGCCTCTTCTCCTGATCAAGCACATGAGCTTAGCTCAGGCTCAGCTAGGGATCTCAACCTTCAGCTCCCTTTAGAGAAATTGATGGCCGATTTCTTAAGGCTACAGGAGACCCACACTCACGCAGTGGATGTGAATGCTGAACTAAGTATGGATAATGCTCGTCTCACAGAGATACTCAAAGTGAGAGATACTGATAAGGTACTGAGGTTAGTGAAACTTCATGAAGAGCTTCTGAATGACCGTAATGGGTATGAAGGAGTTCAGTTTGAGGTTGAACGACTCAGAGCTCTCAATATATCACTCATTAACAATCGTGAGGTTGATCGATTCCTACTCAGGAATAGTTCGAGTATGAGTGTATCGCCTTGTGGAAAATGTTCAATGCTGAGTAGGATGCTCGCCTCAGGGCTGAGCGCACTGCTCTTAGCAACGAGCGCTCTGCTAGGTTGATTGCTGATCATGAACTGGTGCTTCCATACACCACTGAAATTGAGTCCCTGAGAAAGGAAAATGAGCACCTGAACTATTAGCTGGAAATATTATACAAATCAACCCAAGTGGTTGAGGAGTTAACAATGATCTCTCAACATACTAATGGTGCTAAAGCAGGGTTGGGTTATGACCCAGTGAACTCTCAGGACCAAAACAGAGGTACTTTAGGCAGCAACTCTGAAAGAGTGTTTGTCCCTGCCAAACCTGAAGACAAAGGCAAAGGTATTGCCCATCAGGATAATGGCTCAGGGAAGAAGGAAAAGTCCGCTGAACCCGTCGGACAACTGACTAAGGGATGAAGGATAAAACCTTAGGGAAAGGCCAAGAAACCTCATCAGGAGTCGAGGAAGAAGAACCGGGGAAAGCCTAAGGCTAAGCATAGTAATACTCAGGCCCGGAGAAACTCAGCTCCGAGTATGTCTCAGGCTCAGCCTAATGAGACTCAGAGCTGAGGTAATTCAAGAAGGAACTCTGCCTCGACTAAACCTCAAGCTCAGCCGAGGGTTACTCAGGATAGAAGGAATTCAAGCCAGAGGAAGCCTCAGGCCAAGACAAAGGACACTGAGGTCCAGAAGCCTCAAACGGGGCACAAGATCCATCAGGAACGTCCTAATTTTATCAGGAGAAGGACTAATCGGGTGGCTCCTGAAGGGCAATGGAACCTTGATTCCGATAACACTCAGACCAGACCTCGTGTGCCTAGAGGTCAGGAAAGAGTAGCTCCTTCTCAGGACAACCCTAGGCCCACTGCACCCAAGCCAAGGAGGAACCGGAGGCTGGCTCCGAAGAAGAAATCTGACGCCTCCGCAACTCATGCTGACACCCATATACCCTCAACTTCCAAGGCATCAAGGAAGAAGAGAATGGTGTATGTAGATGTTTTAGGGAGACATGTTTACACTTCTGATGCTATCAGAATTGTAAAAAAAATCTGGATCCCGAAGGGTACAACTGACCAAATAAAACCCAATACAAGATGGGTACCTGAAGCCTGATTCTTTTCAGGTCGCTGCGGCCTGCAAGAAGAAGAGGGATGATCCAAAGAAGGGGGACTGGTACTTGGACTCAGGATGTACGAGGCACATGACCGACTTCCGCTATCTCCTTCAGGACTATATTGCTCAGGATGGCCCGCAGGTAACCTTTGGTGATAACTATAAGGGTTGCACAAGAGGGTCTGATACTCTTGTTATTGGTTCTATCCGTGTGCTTACTGTATCCTATGTTGAGGGTCTTAGACATAACCTGCTATCTATTAGTCAGTTTTGTGACAGTGGATATAGTGTAGAGTTTACATCGAATATATGCCTTGTGAAAGATAAATCTACACTGTAGGTTCTTATAACAGGTGTAAGGAGAGGCAACATGTATTTTGCTGACTTTAAGAGCAGCTCTCCTGAGACTTATTTATTTGCTAAGAGTTCTGCTGAACTCAGTTGGCTTTGGCATAAACGCCTGAATCACTTAAACTTCAAGATTATTAACAAGATTTCTCGACTTTCTCTTGTAGAAGGTCTTCCAAATGAAGTTTTTAGCAAGGAACACATGTGCGGAGCATGTCAGGAAGGCAAGCAAACAAAAGCTTCATTCAAAGAAAAGAATGCCTTCTCATATAACATAGTACTTCAGCTCCTACACTTGGATCTTTTTGGTCCAATCACTCTTGTTAGCATCAATGGTAGGAAATATGCCCTTGTTGTTATTCATGATTATTTCAGGTACACATGGGTTGTTTTCTTGTTGAACAAGAAGAAGACTCATGTGAAGCTTCTAGAGTTGCTTAGGAAACTGAGTACTGAACAGGGTCAGAGCATCATCATGATCTGAACAGATCGGGGAATAGAGTTTATTAACTCTTATATAACTGATTTTTGTATTGACAATGGCATTGCTCATGAGACTTCTGCAGCTAGGACTCCTCAGCAGAATGAAGTAGCTGAGAGAAGGAATCGGACCATGCAGGAAGCTGCCAGAACCATGCTGGCCGAGTAAGGACTGCCCAAGAAGTACTAGGCTGAGGCAATCAACACTGCATGTTACACTCAGAACCAATCTGTGCTGAACCAACAACATGCTCAGACACCTTATGAAACGTGTTACAAGAAGAAGCCTCGTATCTCTTATTTCCATATCTTTGTGTGTAAGTGCTTCATCCTGAACAACGGAAAATACTAGTTGAAGGCCTTTGATAGCATGTCTGACGAGGGGATATTCTTAAGATATTCCTCAGTTAGCAATCCTTTCAGGATCTATAACTGTCGGACTCTTGTTGTGGAGAAAACACCTCATGTTGTGTTTGATGAGTCTGCATATATGCATAGAAATCAGGCTCCAAATCCTGACGTTGAGAGGGTCACCAAGAAGGTGACACGGCTAAGCCTGAAGAAGAATCCTGAGTTCTAGATTAAGCTTGTGCATGCTCCCATGGGATGGGATGATGATGATGATCAGGATGGACCTCAGGCCAACCCCCAGCAAGCCACTGTTTCGGAGAATGTTGAGTCTCAAACGTAGGCATAGACTCAACCTGAGGTAAGGACTATCGGTGATGATGCTTCTCCACTTGAGACAGCTACTGAGTGCAACTCTGTAGGGCGAATCAATGTCCCTGACATTGGGTAAAGCTCAGGAAATGACCCAGTCTCTCCTTGTCTTGTTCGTTCAACTTTGTTACCTGTGCTAAATACTAATATTTCAGGATCTGGCGAAAGGACTTCAGAAGCTGCTCCAAATGCTCCCATCAGCCGAAGAACATAACTTTCAGATCACTCATTGGCAGATATCATTGGAGATATCAATGAGGGAGTCAGGACAAGATTGTTCCATGGTGAGAGTGCTATATTCTGCTACTTCCTATCTGATCAGGAGCCTAAGAACATAGAAGAAGCTCTTTCTGACTCCAACTGGATTGTGGCTATGCAGGATGAGCTCAATCAGTTCGAGCAGAATCAGGTTTGGGAGTTAGTGAAGAGACCTAGAAGTCAACATGTGATTAGCACCAAGTGGGTTTTCAAGAATAAGCGGGATGAGAAGAATGTTGTCGTCATGAACAAGGTCAGACTTGTGGCAAAGGGTTACTCTCAGGCCGAAGGGATCGACTATGATGAGACCTTCGCTCCGATCGCAAGGTTGGAAGCAATTAGGCTATTTCTGGTATATGCAACATTTAAGAAGTTTAAAGTGTATAATATGGACGTGAAAAGCGCTTTTCTAAATGGTGTACTGAACGAGGAGGTGTATGTGGAGCAACCTCCAGAACTCGAAGTTGGTGATAAAGTCTATTTGTTGGGAAATAATTAATGAAAAGTTTTGATAAAAACCCAAAGACTCCCCTGATAAGCTAAAGAGTTGTAAGACTTAGAAAAATAGCCTAACTGTTAGGAGGCTATGTAAAAAACTTAGAAAAACTATGTTACAAAAATCAGGCTACCATAGAGAGAACTAGCCTGATGAAGAGTTAAGAGATACACCCACCTCTGAAGAAAGACACCCTAGAAGACAAAGTAAAGGTGACCTGAAGAACTCCCCTGAGAAGAACAAGCCTGATGCATTAAATACACTTCAACATTAATGAAGGCAGTTGCAACACAAAAATGAAGTGTTAAATGCAACAAATGGAATGATTTAAGTCACCTGATGAAAAGACAGAAGATTTCAATATAACTGATTGACTAGACTGAGGAACAATTAAAGACAGACCAGTGAGAAGTTACCACCTATGTACGGACCTGACATAAAAGACTGACCTGTCAGTACCATGTTCAGAAGTAACCAACAACCTAGGAAGAAACACTTTTCAAAGGCGGCTGCATTAACTCTAAGCAGGCATTTAATGAGCTCTCAACCATTAATGCTTAAGAGTTGACTATCCAAAATCTGAAGAAGATCTTGAAGAACGTTGGACTACAAAATTAACACATTTGACCATCCCAAAATCTGAGAAAGATTTTGAAGAACGTTGGACTACCAAAATAGCATAATTTGAAACTATCTCTCCAACGGGTAGTCTTTCAAATTATGTCTATAAATACAGCAGTTGAAGAAGAAGTTAAGTACGGGAAACTATGAAGCTCATCTGAAATTCTAAAGCTCTCCAAAGTTCATCTCAATTATCAAGCACTCGAAATCACTCTACTTTCCCAAGTGCTTACACTATCTAGAGCTCAACTCTGTAATTAGGCTTACATTGTAATATCATTAGAAGTCTACTGAGATAACCCAACCTAGATATTGATCACCATTGTAAAGGGTTATCTCAACCTTAGTTGGAGAACTCAAAGCCCCCAAACTGTAACAGGTTCAAGGCTTGAGTGGGAAGAAAGTAAGCTGAGTAGTGTCTCAGTCTGAAATCTTGAGAGGACTAGGACTCTGGGAAAATCATATAGATCAAGAGAAGCTTCTCTTGATCAGTGCACCTTGGCACTCTAAAGCAAGGAATCCTGAGGTTAAGGAATTCTCCTGTTAAATCAGGAAAAGTAGATGTAGGGGAGTTTAACTCCGAACCACTATAATTCTCTGTGTTCTTACTGCCTTACTTTCTTTGTGTGAGTTGATAGAATCTTTGAAAAGGTGTTCACATTTAATCCGCTGCCAAATTCATACTTTGATCCAAAAGTTCAGGTTACCTATCAGGGGACCTTTATAGTCCACTGATTAAGTTATCAGGTCACCTCTGCCTTTTAAGTCCACTGAATACTATAATTTTTGAAACATCTATACTCACAGGTGTATTCCCCCCACACACCTGTTAATGTTTATCTGGGACTAACAAGTGGTATCAGAGCAGGGGTTCGAAGAACCACTGCTTTGCCATATCAAAGTGGTCACTTGAACTGATCTGACTAACGTTTTTCAGAGAAATTTTCTAAGATGTCTACTCAAGCAGAAGGATCAACTAACACAGGGAACACAGCCGCAGGGGCCAATACCAATGTTGTTGGGAGTTCAGACTCCAACATGAGAACCAATCCTCTCAACCACTTATCACATCACAAGCTGCACAAGTTCTCAGTGGAAAGATATGACTTCTGAAAGATCAGGATGAGGGCTCATCTAGCCTGTGTACATGATGAAATGCTCAGGGTCATTACCAGAGGTCCCTTTGTCTTTATGACTGCTAATCCTAGGATCACACAAGCTCAGATTAATGATCCTAGAGAAGAGTGGCCTAAAGATGAAGATGATTTCACTGCTGATGAGAGGAAGAGACATAATCTCGACTTTGTAGCAATGAACATACTATACACAACCATCACTGACTCTGTCATGGGAAGAGTTGTTCATTGTACAACTGCAAAGGAGATCTGGGACACTTTGGCTCTCCTGTTTGAGGGCATTGACAAAATCAAGGAAAATAAATTGTCAGTGGCTGTTCAAAAATATAAATAATTCTCAATGGAATCAAATGAGACCATTGATCAACTAGATGTCAGGTTCACTGACATCATGAATGAGAAAACTCCCTAGGAAAGGTTTACACCAAGAGGGAGGTAGCTCTCAAAATTCTCAGGGGACTCTCACCTAGGTGGGATGTCTATTCTGTCATGATGCAGAACACCAAGGACTTGTCAAACATGTCCATGCAACAAGTGTTCTCAGAACTCAAGGCCTATGAGTTTGATTTAAACAGAAAAAGAGCTACAGAAGAACCTTCCTCATTTGAGAAAGGAGTAGCTTTCAAGGCAAGCAGTTTTGAAGGTGAACCAGCCAAGATCAAGATAGTCAACAAGCCATGCAAATCACAGAGCAAAGCTGCGCTCAATAAGGAGATGAATTTACTGGCAAGAAGATTTGAGAAGTTAAATTCAAGGTTTGGAAAGTACAAAAGATACTATCAGGACACCAAGGATAAGAAGAACTTCAAACCCAAATTCACTCCAAGAGATGAGTAGGAGCCTGAGAAGGAATCCAGGAGGAATCACTCCAATGTAAACATGCTGAAAGACTCTGAAGATAGTCTGCTGAGAAAATTAGAGGCTCTAAATAAACCCTCTCTTGCTATAGTGGAAATTTTGAGCATGCAAAATAGCTCAGACAGCAGACATGGGATAGGATTCTTCCCATGCACATCCTCAGAAGGTCCTCTAAACACTGCATCTACTAGCAGTGGAGAGAGAGTGTTTGTAAAGTCCTCCGAGAATCCCAGAAGGACTCTTGATAAGGGAAAAATGCCTGCTGAATAAACTGAGGAGGTAATAGTGCCTAGTAGGCCTATTGAAAAGGCTAGAACAACCTATACACCTCCCAAGAAAAACTCCAAACTGAGTCAATTCCAAAGAAGGATTCATCCTTCAAGGAACCAGTGGAACAAGGTTCAGTACACCTATCCTCAACCTAGATCATCTTCCAGGAGACAATCTAGGCAAAAGACAAACTGGCCTAAACCTACTGTCAGGGGAGTTGACATAATGGTTCATCACAGGGACCACTCTCATATGTGCCCTATGAGAGGAATCTTACCCTTCCTTATCAACAGCACTTCAGACCAGCTGCACCAAGGTCCTCTAGGAACAGGAGGAATTTCAAGCCACCTGTTCCATAAATGACCAACACTTATATATAGTCAACTCCAAGGGCATTTAGGGAGTCCACTGTCTATGTAGATGTGTATGGGAGAAAAATCAGTTAGTCCAAAGTAATCAGGACTGTTAAGCAGATTTGGATCCCAAAAGGTATAGCTAACCAGATAGGACCCAACACAAGATGGGTACCTAAGAAGTAACTCTTCTGTAGGACACCATGGACTCTCAGGATGACTGGTACTTGGATAGTGGTTGCTCAAGGCACATGACAGACAATCAGAGTCTGCTGACAAACTTCATTGAAAAGAAAAGACCACAGGTCACCTTTGGTGACAATTCCAAAGAAATCACAAGAGGTTATGGTACCCTGCTGATAGGGTCAGTCCAGGTATCCAGTGTATCATATGTCAGTGGACTGAAACATAACCTGATATCTATAAGTCAATTTTGTGATAACCGCTATAATGTTGAATTCTCAAGTAACCAGTGTTGTGTAAGAAATGCATCAAACACACAGGTACTACTAACAGGGTCAAGGAAAGGAAATGTTTATCTTGCAGATTGGAGATCATGTCCAATAGAGACCTGTCAAATTGCCAAAAGCTCAAGTGACCTGACCTGGCTGTGGCACAGGAGACTCAATCATCTGAACTTCAAAACACTCAATAAGATATCAACGATGAATCTAGTGGAAGAAATACCTAATGAGGTGTTCAACAAGGATTACATGTGTAAAGCTTGCCAAGAAGTAAAGTAAATTAGAGCCTCATTCAAGGGAAAATCAAATCCCTCCACTGACAGGATACTCCAACTACTACACATGTATCTTTTTGGACCTGTCACACCGGCTAGTATTAATGGAAGCAAATACACACTGGTGGTAGTTTATGACTTTTCCAGATACACTTGGGTGATCTTCATGTCCAGTAAAAAGGAGATACAACTTAGGCTACCTGAACTCTTAAAAAGGCTATCAAATGAGAAGGATCTATCTATTTCAAGATAAGATCTGATAAAGGTACTGAGTTTATTAATTCTATTATTTCTAACTATTACAATGAGTCAGACATTTCCCATGAGTCCTCAGCTGCAAGAACACCCCAACAAAATGGTGTGGCTGAAAGAAGAAACATAACACTTAAAGAAGCTGTAAGAACCATGCTTGTTGATGCACAAATTCCCAAAAGGTTTTGGGCTGAAGCCATTCATACAGCCTGTTACACTCAGAACAGGTCCATGCTCACCAAAAATAAAGGCAAAACCCCCTATGATCTACATAATGGAAGGAAGCCCCAGGTATCCTACTTCCATGTATTTTGTTGTAAGTGTTTCATTCACAACAATGGAAAAAGACAGTTGAAAACCTTTGACAGCAAAACTGATGAAGGAATCTTCCTTGGATATTCCCAAATCTGTAGAGCTTTCAGGGTATACAATCTCAGAACCCTTGTGGTGGAAGAAACACCCTATGTTATTTTTGATGAATCTACTCTTGAGTCCAAGAACGATCAGGCCATCGAGGATATCACTGATAAAATAACTAGCCTGAGCCTGGACAAGTCCACTGACAAGTCAGTGGATGCATACCTTCCTACATGGGACAATCTAGGAACAGAGAACTCAGGAGATGGGACACAGAGGACACACCAACCTGAGGAAATCAACAATGGATGGAAGTCAGCTGAATGACCTAATCGCAGCTCCTCAGGTAACATTTTTCAATGAAGAAGCTGACCAAGCTGAGACAGAAACTGAGCATAACATTCAAGGGGAAGCCAGACTAGACTGTGCTGATAACTTTGAAATAACACTGAATGATGACTCAGGCATCCTTCCCTCTGCTCTCTCTCCTGACTTACTTAATGCTATCCAAACTAGTGACTCAATCCTAGAAGAAGGGATATCCCCTGAGGATAACCCTATTGAGAGAGGATAATCCAGAAGAAGCTGGTTGATTGATCATCCAATCAATCAAATTCTTGGAGATTCTAACCTTGGAGTCAAAACTAGAAGTTTTCATGGTGAAAATGCTCTATTTTTATTTTCTATCAGCACAAGAACCCAAGACAGAGGAAGCACTAAAAGATCCTAATTGGATTATTGCCATGGAAGAAGAGCTCAACCAATTCACAAGGAACCAAATATGTGAGCTAGTCAAGAGGCCCAAGCATGCAAACATCATTGGAACCAAATGGGTCTTCAAAAAAAGAAGGATGAAAATGATGTAATAGTCAGAAACAAAGCAAGGCTAGTGGCAAAGGGGTATTCTCAAGTTGAAGGATTTGACTATGATGAAACATTTGCCCCAGTAGCCAGACTGGAGGCTATCTGGCTATTCCTTCCATATGCAGCTCACAAGAGATTCAAGGTCTACCAAATGGATGTCAAAAGTACATTCCTCAATGGAGTCCTGAATGAAGAAGTCTGTGGAACAACCCCTGGGTTTGAGGAAGGTAACAAAGTATACAAGCTCGAAAGGCTCTATATGGTCTGAAACAAACCCCAAGAGCCTGGTATGACACATTGTCAAAATTCCTCTTGGATCATGGATTCACTATGGGAAGTGATGATAGGACTCTCTTCAGAATCACTCATGGAGATGACATCCTCTTGTTCCATATCTATGTGGATAACATCATTTTTGGATCACAAAATGAGGATCTATGTACCAAATTCTCACATCCCATGAAAGGAAAATTTGAGATGTCCATGATGGGTGAAATGAACTTCTTTCTCAGACTACAAGTTAGGCAGTCACTGAAGGAATCTTCATTAATCAGGCCAAGTACACAAGGGAGCTCATACAAAAATTTGGATGCAGAACAAGCAAGGTGGTCAGGGTACCTATGAACACCAACACCATCACTTATGCAGTAGGCATCTGTGCAAGATATCAGGCTAGTCCTAAAAAGAGTCACCTGGAAGCCACCAAGAAAATTCTAAGATATCTCAAGCGTACAGTCAACATGGGACTATGGTACCCTTCTGACGATAACTTTGAATTAACAGACTACTTAGATGCTGACTATGGAGGATGCAAGATTGAAAGGAAGTCAACAACAGGAACCTGTCAATTCCTAGGAAACAAGTTGAACTATGCTGACTCATAGTTCTCAAAGAAGCAGAGCTCAGTAGCAACAAGCACTACAGAAGCTGAATATATGGCAGTTGGAAGTTGCTGTGTTCAAATCTTGTGGATAAGGTAACAATTAAAGGACTATAATATCCAATCCAATGAAGTACCTATATTCTGTGATAACAACAGTGCAATTGCAATATCACAAAACCCTGTACTTCACACAAGATGCAAACATGTTGATATTAGACACCACTTCATCAGAGATCATGTTGAAAAGAAGGATGTTTGCCTTCTGAAAATTAACACTGATAAACAAAGAGCAGATATACTCACAAAACCTCTGGCTGAAGCTAGGTTTCATGAGTTGTCAGTGGAGTTAGGATTATTTGATTCTGAGTCAGGAAATTTGAAGGAAATCAGGCTATCTCAGCAAGAGGAAACAGGCTACCTGACTGACAGATCCACAGGCCACTATTAAAGGGGGAAAACCCAAATTGTTATCAGTGGACTCAGCTGATAAGTCCACTTACAGCCTCAAACCGCTTGATAGACAGTGGAACGTACTCCACTGATGAAAACTGGACTGAACAAGTCCACTGTCCAACAAACCAGAGGCATCCTCTAAACTGACTGTTACTTTATTGATAATCATGCCTGAGGCGCATTTAATGCGATAGTAAGTATGTAGTAAAATCTCGAGAGATGTATTCGAAAGGATTTTCTCATGAAAAGACCCGTTTTTAACCGTCATCTATTTAAATCCTAACCCTTGATCAAAATTCATCCCACTTTCCATTTTTGGTAATAATTACAAAACACTTGGGAAGATAAATCACTTAATCTTCCAATTATCACTCTCATCTCAACCATAGATCAGTTTTCTCAAGATTGAATCTCCACCCTTGATTACCCATATAAATAACTTCCATACTTAACAGTTTTACCCATGATTCCTTATTTTTCTCAACTCTCTCAACCCTCAAAACCTTCAACCCTTGTGTCTTTGCATCCTATCTTCACAAAATGTGTCA
Source organism: Prunella vulgaris (assembly GCA_026898435.1). Taxonomy (NCBI): domain Eukaryota; kingdom Viridiplantae; phylum Streptophyta; class Magnoliopsida; order Lamiales; family Lamiaceae; genus Prunella; species Prunella vulgaris. The sequence goes on from JAPKLY010000890.1 coordinate 78,514, forward strand.
ACCCTACATCGACTTTAAAGAAATTTCAAACAACAAAAACTTCTGGTATGAACCTATAGTCTGTTTTCACAACTAGAAAGTCCTAAATGACCCAAACCTACACCATATCAGAAAAGCCTTTGAATATGTCAAGAATGCTGGACTCAGCAAGTTTATATCTAATGGTCTTAACAAGTGTTATGACAGACAAATCTTGGAGTTCTTTGTGGAGATGGAGAAGAGTGTTACATCCATCAGGTCAGCTGTGATGATGGAGATGAGTGAAACAAAGAAGGATAAGAAGGGACAAGTCATCTCTGTGCCTGTGATGAAGAGGCACAAGTTTGTGCTTAGATAAGAGGATCTGAATGACTTTCTAGGGCTCCCAAGTGAGGGCTTAGACCCTAGCACCATGATGGCTGGGTAGGAAGAAGAGTTCTTGGATGTGATTGTTTGCCCAAAATGTTGTCTACATGCAAGTGCACGTGATCATTATCGTCGTGGCAAGATGACCAAGTTTATTTATCGAACATAGGGAGATGGGAGATTGAAAGGTATGGTTGTTGTTCAAATTCGGAACTCAAACAAAGCAATAAAGGTGGGAATGGTATCTATGTCTACTAGTGTATGCCTAAAAGGTGTTTACATGCAAGTGTACACGAACGTTATCGTCGTGGCAAGTTTAACCAAGTTTATTATTTATCGAACACAGGGAGAGGGTGGATTGTAAGGTAAGATTATTGTTCCGAATTTGAAAACACAAAACAAGTAAAGGGAATAACGTATCTATCATCTACTAGTGCGTCAAACAAGTAAACTACCGATCACCTTGGGTTGCAAAGTGAGCAAGTTGTGTGAGAGGTGTATTAGTGTACTATCCTATGTTTCATGTGGTGAAGTATCACTTACTCATGCAATGAGGTATGGTACAATCAATTGGCAAGCCACTCTAACATGCAAAGGTCTCCCTAGATACACATTAGAGCCGTGTCTTTCTAGTTCTCTAAGGTAATTCTCACTATCTTAGGAATTTTAACAAACACTTAGCATGAAATGACCTAATAATAAGAAGATTTAGGAAAATAGCCCAACTCTCGTATGAGACTAACTCCCTAATGGCCCATACATCAATTATGCATTCTAAGCATTCATACAAACCATCAAAATAGAGAATTGATCATACAACATCTCAAAGCATTCATAAGATCAACATGGGCACCACATTACTCCATAGGAGTCATACACTAACACACAAAGAAATTAGCACATGGCTAATTTGGTAAACAAAATGGAAATTGAAGTAACTACAATCATCATTATACAGGAATTGAATAGAGTATACATGAATTTACCTATTAAAATGGAAATTGAAAAGATATTAATTACCTCTAAATGGTAGAAAATGATCCGGCAATGGAAATTGAAATTCAAACGGTAGAAACATAACTCTATCTATTACAAGATTGCAGAAACAAACGGTTTGAAGATCCGTATGGTAGACCAAAAGTTATTGTAGAAATTGGAAGTAGAAATCTTAAGAACTCAAATGGAAACTACCTCTAACTTCTACTAATCTAGAAAGAGAATATGATGATGTGTGAAAATCTAAGAGAATGAAAAGTCTCCTCTTGTAAATCTGATATGGAAGTATATATAGTACCCTTAAATCATTGACTAAGATGCCCTTCATTAAAACGCGCAAAAATACGAAAATAGCCCTAAAATTTCAGAAGTTTTGCACTGCTGCCGATCAGAACCTGAATGGCTGCCGATCGTGATCGGTAGCTTGATCGCATGAGGTGAACTTTTGTCGCCCAAGAGCTTGTCGGTTGCCGAGCTCAATCGGCAGCCTGGTCGCACGAGATGCATTCTTGTCGCACAAGAGCTTCGCATCTGCCAATCAGAGTGGTCGCGCGGTGGCGCACGCGTCTCCTGCCGATCCAGGTATAAGGTTGTCACGCCCTAAAATTCTAATCATTTCAAATCAGCGGAAGTCTTGATTTTAAATAAACAATTTAATAAAACATTCTTTAGAACGTGAACCCTTAAGCTTGTAATAAATTTCCTTCTCTTTAAAAACCCTTTTTTAAAACTAAAATCAGAGTAATAATTTGAAACAAATAAATCATACATTCAATCTAAATAACTCGTTCAACATATCCGTGGAAAACATAAATAATACCATCTCAAATATATCCAATATAATTTAATATATTTAACATTGGAAATTAAATCATTCCAACTTCATACATCAACCAAGACATCAATTAATTTATGCAATAATACCTAAAGAAATCATGTACAGCCACTGGGGCATAAAACTCACGAAAACAGCCTGGGTGTATTCATCAAAACTGGTTGTGTATAAAAACAGTCCACTAACTAATACCAAATCCATTTTCTTTAATACTATTGTCTTGCCATTCAACATAAGACCTATAAATACTCAATTAAATCATATTAGACATAAATTAAACACTTGCCATGAAAATCCCTTTTTAAAACACATGAAAAGCTCGTAAAATAAAGTTGTAGGACTAATTTCAAGCTAAAACTTTTAAACGATTTTCTTCCAGGTTTTAAGACCAAAACACTTAATATTTTAAAGCTATTAAACTGTCAAAATTTTGAAAATAGACTGGCATATAATTTGGTATTTCTAAAACAAGAATTTTGACGACTAGAATCACATAAAGGACTAAAATCAGTTCCTCGACTTCTACTAAGTAAAAACTCACGAAAATTGGTCAATATGCATCATAAATCATGTCAAACATTCTGGTAATATTTCATAATTTTTTAAAGTTATAAAACTTAACTTATGGATCATGCAAACTAAGGACAATAATTAATTTCATAAGAACAATTAAACACATAAATTGACTCTTAACCATGCATATAATTTTCGAACCATCAGCTGCTATTTAATAAAATAATTCTTCAACTTAACTCCTAAAACTCATGCAAATTAACACATAATCATAATAATAATAATGCCTCATAAAAATCATAATAAAATCCCATAATTCATCAAACCATAAAAAAAATCCTAAATCAAACATCTACGTGTCCATGCACTCAACGAAATAAAACATGAAAACATCTAGTCTTGTGGCAAACACACAAGTGCCGAAAATAATACTTCAAACATGAAATAAAAGCCTACTTGGTTTATTAATAAAAATCTTCATCCATTAACATCTTTAACTCGCATCACATCCACCTTCCTCCGTATCGCCGATCTCGTCATCTTTACTCTTGAAAATCTAAAAATATAATTTGGTGAAGGGGTGAGCAATTATAAAATAATCACTCCGTGGGGATAGTTTAGTTCGAAGTCTAAAAATAATTGACATGTAAACATGAAAACATACCAATCATTCTTAACCTTTGACACGACTTAAGCGTGTCCCTCTTTGATACTACATAAGAGTATCCCTCTTTGATACCACATAAGGATATCCCTCTTTGATACTACATAAGAGTATCCCTCTTTGACACCACATAAGGGCATCCCTCTTTAGTACTACTTAAGAGTACTCATCTTTGACACCACATAAGGGCATCCCTCTTTAGCACATAAACACAAAAACACATCAAACATAGTATTTAAAAATCGAACTAGTGTTACCACTTTTCACCGTTTAAACCCCCACCTTTGATTGCTTGAAAATAAGAGAAGTGTTGTACGTTGGCTTGACTATTTCTTGTGCTCGAATCCTACTCCTTTCTTTACCTAAGGCTGCCGAAACTTGCTCTCTTCCTAACCTCACAAGCTGCTGGAAAATCTGTCCTATAACTTCAAAATAATGGCCAGAAATTGGTGCTAGTGGCTGCCAATTTTCTTGGGGTGTCTAAGGGTTTTGGGACATGATCAATACTTATCTATAGAGTTGGAATAAGTGTGTAGGGCTACACAAAAGGGGCTGGCCGAATTTGGAGGAAAAAGGCAAGAAATTTGGCCCAATATCTTGGTGTATCTCTATTTCCATACTTGGCAACTTATTTCTTTATTTAAAAGATCCTTACTAACTCTTTATTCTTATGATACTTAACCTTCAAGCATGTACTATTCTCTTGCATAAGAATATGACTTATTTCCATAAATAAAGATACTAGAAATTCTTGTCTTAATACCTCCTAATTTTCGAAAATTGCTTAAGGTTTAAGACTCCTTATTTTCGAAAATATTATTAATACTATCTCAAGTATTATTTAATCCTATTCTTGGTCAAATCCTCATAAAGTCAAATCCCTACATTTAATTCCTCAATTACTAACATGCCCTTAATGAATTAATACTTAAGGAAAAACTATTCTTAAAGGACTAATACTATAACCTCAACAATAATATTATTCTCCTCAACTCTTAATAAAATTCGAAACTTAACACTACTTAGTGGTCCAATCAATACTAATTGGGACAACTAATACTAAGCAATTAATTAAGAAATACTAAAGCTTAGCAACTTAAAGGACTAAACCTTGCTCACACTCAAAACTCACGCCTAAAACAAAAATAACTAAAATGTTGCTGCCTATGCGGGGTGTTACAAAGGTCGCATGTAGGCTGCCGAGCACAAGTATATGTGCTGCCGATTAAGACATTTAGTGTCGGTCGATGAGCTACTTCCTCGTTTTCATCATATCTTGAGTTCTAGGACTCCGATTGACTCGATTCTTCTTGCTTTGCGACCCTCTCTTCAAGCTCTTTGACATGAAATATTAATTTCTTTATTTTACTCAATTCCAAAATTCAGACCTTTCTCGATCTTGCTCGTTTCTTCCTCATTTTGCTCGTTTTCCCCTACAATGACAACTTTCTAGCCAAAAAGTGTTAAATACACAAAGTATAGTATAATAGGGTCAAATATGAAGATAATATCATCAAAAGCATATAGAAATGAGTGCTAAAACATGCATTTATGACCCTAATCGCACCCCCAAACTAGATTGTTGCTCGGCCTCGAGCAACGAAGCGATAAGATAGGGAAATAATTGTATCAATGAAGCATCAAGCACAAAATCAATGCCATAGAATCATCACCCAATATCTAGCAAATCTAAAATACAATATCATCCAATTAACTATCTAAATCAAATCAACAAGCACAATATCAAGTCAATGAGTAATGATCCTCACAAGATAGGTGTTTCTCTCAACCCTCAAGTGTTTAAGCTCTCTCATACGTCACACAACATGCACATACTACCATAGGCTTGACTCAAGTCTACATTCTCCACTACTCAATATGACAATTCAATCACATATCATTGAGGTCTTTTAAAGGTTGTAATGTTGGCTCTTTGGTGGGGGAGGATCATATGGATAATAGTGACTAAGTATGATTAGTAAAGCATAGAAGGAATCATCATGTAGATCATATCTTTATGCAAATAGCAATCTCATCTTCATGCTCTTTCAAAATCACACTTCAAAGCATCAATCTTCCCTTTTAACAAGTTGTGATCATACTCACAACACTAAAGTCAAACTTGACCAAATTTTCATGAAAAGTCAACCTTTTGCTTTTAAGCTTTGCTAGCACTTGCCTTTGCACATTTTCTCATCAATCCTTGCATAATTGAATATATTTCCACCTTGGCCACCAATTTCTTCATCATATCACCAATCTTCCTTCCTTATTTTCACTCTACTAATCATAAGGACAAGAGAGTTCCAGAAAGGAAGGAAAATAGCTTAAAGTGTGGTTAGCCAAAGAAAAGGTTTAAAGGCACAAAATCATATCATGTGAAATCTTTATCTAATGTAGCCTCAAATAAGACCAAAGCCAAGTTCTAGAGTAACATGTATGTGTGTGGAACTCACATCAAAGAAATATCATCCATTCAAGATTGAAACGGGCAAGTATGGCTCAAAACTCACGGGTTTAATGATCAAGACTCATATCATGTCAAAAATGCTCATATCAATGAAATTTCAAGAATCATGGAATCAAAAGTATTAAAGATCAACAAGAATCAAGAGATCACTCCATTACAATAATCATGACTTTCAACTCAACCATACAACAATAAGCATATCTCATGCATTCACTACTCAAGATTAAGCAACAATATGGCCAAAAATTAACAAGCAAAACAAAGGCTCCTCAACACAATAGGCATCAAAGCATAAAATACATCCAAAAATCAATCTAAAAATAGCATTGCCATGAGAATGACGAAACGATCACACCCCCCAAACTTTTTTGGACCAAGTGTCTAAAAAGTTTGGCAAAGAAGTGGAGACAAGAATCATGCAATGCACAATAAAGCACAATACTAAACAATCATCAAATATCCAACGCAAAATATCATCAAATCAATACCATAGCAAATACCAAAAGATAAAACAACCTAAAAGTCCAACCATCATTAACAATATCATTACACAACAAATTAAACTAAGAATTCAGGATAGAAGCAAATTAGGGATAAGAGAGTGTACCCATCCTCATGATGTTTTTACACATCATAGAGGTGCATAACGGGGATGAGTGAAGTGCCTCTCTCTGATGTGCCAATTCATCATGGCTCTTTCTGCTTCCAAAATCTCCTCAATGTTGGTGCAAATGGAGGACACCTTAGCACAGATCGCTGTCACGTCAGATCGAAGGGCAAACTGACTTTCCCTAAGGATGTCATCCTCCTGCCTAAGAGTAGAAAAATCAGTTGCACTCCTTCTGCTATCCTCCTCCTCTTTTCCCATTTGCTCTTCATTAGATCCTTCTCTAGTGCTACTGTCTTCTCTTGCTCTCTTCACAGACTTCCTCCCTTCATGAAACTTCATTGCAATCTCAAAATGTAGCGAGTTGCTCAACCTCCAATTCACCTCTTTCTTAAACGTGAAGGTCTCATAATCCAAAAGTGGAAATGGCCACTCCACACATGGTAAGCCAATGATATAATACGTTCTTCCTTCCTTTGTGAGAACATTCGATCTCAACAAGTAGTGTGGATCGAGATATAAGCACTCTTTCCCAATTTCACTTGGTACCCATCCAACTCCTCTAGCAAGGTGAGCTATCATACCCCCATATGTGCAATCTCCTTGAGAGTACAGATGGGATAGACTCATGCAAAAGTAGGCTCCAAAGTTAGCCTTTAAACCAGTGGTCATTGAGAAGAGAATGTAAAGTTCCTCATGTAGCACTTCCTCTGTGTCTTTCCTAGCGAAAACCGTATTCGCTAGAACCTTTTGCACATAAGTGAAAATTGGATTAGCAATTTGAGTTGCTTTTGAGTGTTGAGCTCTGAACACTATGTCATCATCATTAGCAATTGCTCTCCACAATGCTTGATCTTGCACAAACCTTCCCTTGTTGTAGAAGTTACTTGGTTGAGCATCTTCGTCACAACCGAAAATTCAGTTTACCTCTTGAATAGTCAATGAGTGGGCTTTGTTGTCAATCTGAAAGTAAATTCTAGTAGGAATACCACTTTCCTTCTTGATTTGCAAGGTGCTGAGAAACTCGATATTAAACTTTCTATATGAGTTGTTGTGGATGTTCAACAATCCACTCCATCCCACATTATTAAAAAGGTCCTCAACATCATTCCCAAAGTTTAGGAACTTAGTGGTCTCCTTAAGAAAATATCTTGCGCTGTGAAACTCCATATTGACGAATCTGTCTAATTTGATATAAAAAACCACATTAACTCCAAAGAAGATTCCAAATGTCGAAGGTTTGACATGGCAAATTTCATAGCATTCCTCCTCTAACCGATTATCATTCTCATTCTCATTTTGGCTTTCATACCTTCTTGAACTCGAGATAATATTCTTACCTTTCTTAGGTATGGCCTACAAAAATATTAAGCATGAGCAAGATATAAACATAAAGTTCAACCATCCAACATTTCCTAGAAGAATTCTATTCATGAGTAAGAGAAGAACAATACACTCAAGTCCTAATCAACATTATTCACTAAATTGAATAGATTGAACATAAAAGGTCTTATTCTTAAATTAAGGAAATCATGCAACTCATAGTCATGCCAAGTGTTATTTATCAATGAAACTTCGAGTAAGTAAAAATCATATGTGAATCAACATAATTAACTCACCCTAGCATCAATATACTCATACCCACTAACAACTAGCACAACATTATCATGACAATCAAAATTTAGCAAAAAATTTCCCAAAATTCGTCACTATGCCTACCCTCAAAACTTCAATCCTCAATTAAGTCCAAAATTCACAAAATTGCCATGTAATTGGGCTCCCAATGGATTACCCATAAACAATGTAGCATAATTCATCCATCAATTGCATAAAAATATCACTAGAATAAAAAATCCCAAATTTCATACTCAAGAACCCTAGAATTTAAATTTCTAATTCTAGTCAATTCAACCATGGAATTCTTATAATAATGCAAGAAATAGATAGAGGAGAGTGAGTAGAACATACCTGTAGAAGGATTTCGTGAGAGGAGGTGTAAGAATTGAGATGAAAAAATTTCTTCTTTTCTTTTTCTTCTTGTCGTGAGTTTTGAGAGAGAGAGTGCAAGAATCTTGTATTTGAGTGTGTGTTTGTGTGTGTAAAAGTATATTAAAAAGGGAAAGGGTTAGTGGGCTTACCTTGGAAATTGTGTTCAAAGTTTGACCCAAATTGGTCAAAAATTGGACTCCCAGACACGTCACTCGACCACAGGCATTAAGGCTGCCGACCAAGCTGCTCGGTAGCTTGGTCGTGCGAGGACAAAACCTGCCGCACACCTTCGTTGAGCCTACCGATCAGGCTGCTCGCGTGGCTACACGTGCGATGACTGTCGATCCAGGGATGCGGTCGCACGTAGGCTGCCGAGCACAGCTATAGGTGCTGCCGACCTGGGCCTTCAATTTTCACTTAGAAAATCTTCAATTTTTCACCCTTTTTTCTTGTACTTTTCCTAACCAACTCCACTTAACACTCAAAATATAACAAGAATATCAACAAAATGAATCAAATATGGTAGCAAATTGAGGAAATTTAACACGAACACACCCCCCAAACATTTTCGGATTGTAAATCCTAATAAAGTTTGGAAAAGTGGGAAATTAAAAATAATTTGCTAGCACATAAGTCCAATTAAAAATTCACTCCTCAAACTCTTCCTAATCATGTAAGCTCAAAATCGACAAGCAATGATCATAAGAAAATGGCCAAAATACCAAATAACCTCATGCTTCCATTCCAACACAATAATCAATAAAATCAAAACTAAAAACTAAAAGAAATAAAGGATACGGATGGGTTGCCTCCCATCTAGCGCTTGGATTTAACGTCCCCCAGCAGGACGACTTTTTAAAGCTCAAGTAATATCAAGATCAATGAGAGTTGAGTGACGTACATCACTCAATTTCCTTTTCCAAAAATATGCTTTCTTCACAACTTGTTTCACCCCCTTGTCTTCATTCAAAAGGATCATCAACACTAAACTCACTCTTGAGATCAAAATTTCTTGCCTTATCATTTTTCTCACTTGCCATCCCATCTCGTATGACTTTGTTCATCTGTCCTTCAATCTTCTTTGGGGAACTCTTGGAATTACCATGGATTGAAAAAATGGCTTTCTCACCATTCATTCCAAGAGTAACCTCTCCTCGTTTAATATTAATTAAAGCATCCGACGTCGCAAGAAAAGGTCTCCCAAAAATGATAGGACTCTCAACATCTTCCTCAATGTCTAGCACAACAAAGTCAACGGGATAAACAAACTTACCCACATGAACGACCACATCCTCTACCACTCCTCTTGGTCTTACTTTAGAACCATCGCCCATTTGCAAATTCATTTTTGTTGGCTTCAAGTCATGCAAGCCCAACTCTTTGGCAATAGATAATGGCATCATGTTAACACTTGCACCCAAATCACACAAGACCGTCATTTCCTTGCTCTCTTTAATATGGAAACTCAATGTGAAACTCTCCGGATCTCTAAGCTTTTGTGGTAGATGATTTCATATCAACTCACTACTCTCACGAGTGAGCTTAACCATTTCTAGTTCATTGACTTTCTTCTTCTTTGCCAAAGCGATGTCTCAAGAACCTTGTATAATTTGGCATTTCTTCGATAGCTTCATGAAAAGGCATCTTTGAATATAACTTCTTGAAAAGTTCAAAGAACTTTTTGAATCGATCATCAAGTTTATCTTTCAACACTTTTGAAATTTCCACCTTCATATCTTTTTCCATTTTCCCTTCTTCCACCTTTCTTTCCACACCACCTATATTATCTACCCTCTCAACTTTTACTTTCTTTTCCTTCTCTTTCTTCATCGCCCTATCTTCTACCCCCAAAACTTTCTCATTACTCTTCACCAATTTTGAATTCTCACAAAAAAATGCTTCCTCCACTATCTCATCATGAAACATTTTTAAAGGGCAATTCCCTACAACCTCCTTTGCAACCTCCATACACGAAATTGAATTACAATGCTCACGAGGATTAATTTCGGTTGTAGAAGGAAACTTACCTTTATTCACTTGTGAGCTTAAGGATGAAGCAATTTGCCCAATTTGAAATTCCAAGCTCTAGATTTAATTTCCTTGTGAAGCATACAAGTCATCAAACTTTTTGTTCGTCTCACCATTCATCTTTCTAAATTCCACTCTCATATCTTCCATGTTCTTCAAAATCAGCGCCAAGGTGTCTTCCACACTCCCCTTACCCTCATTGTTAGGCGGCTTTGATCCCGGATCAATCCCGGATGGCAATTAAATTGCACTCTTAGGATTAGAGTATGAAAAATTCTCATGCCTTCTATTAGGGTTGTAAGGAGGATTTCCTTGATTCAGATATGGACTTCCTTGTTGTCCAAAAGGTGGAGCAACATTTGACCTTTGATTACTTGGAAAAGAATTGTTGTATTGAGGACGATCCATGTAATTCACTCTTCTTGAGTAGAGGTAGTAGGAGGAGGAATACTTTCGACAACACTTACTTGCATAGGAGCTGGAGCTTGGTTTTGGTTTTGGCCTCCATAGACCAAATTCAACACATTTTTCATATTTTCTTCAAGAAGGGCAACTCGATCACCTGTTCCATTATTGGCTTCCCTTTGAAAAGCATCATTTACAGCGATATTTTCGATGATCTCGTTGACTTGACAAATGGTCTTCATCCAAACTGAACCTCCAGCGCAAGAATTCTAGTAATTCTTGTCTCCTTCTTGCAATCCAATGGTAAAAGTCAAAAGTATATGTTCATCCCTCAAACCATGTTGAGGGCAAGCCAACAACAAGGTTTGGTACCTCTCCCATGCACTAGATATGGTTTCTATTCTTTATCTCTTCCCTCGCCTTTAGCATCTTAGATGGAGGGTAAATTTTCTTGAGAAATTGGGAGTCAACTCTTCCCATGTTGCAGCTTTTGGATTCATAGATCGAATCCATGCTTTAGCTCTCCCAGTCAATGTAAAATTGAAGAAACTGAGTTTCTCCTCGCTATCCGACATCCCTTTGTACTTGATCGTATCACATATCTCCATGATGTTATTAAGGTGAGCATTTGGGTCTTCTCGATCACTCGATCCTTCGAATGGAGACTCATTTAACAACTTCAAAAGATTAGTATTAAGCTCAAACTTTTCAACATCAATCGGAGGTCTTTCTATCCCATCATAATGCTCATTAACCCTTGGCTCAAAGTAGTCTCGCAATAATGGTTCATGGTTTTGAGGTGAGTTTATGATTTGTGGTCTTTGGGGTTGAGGTGGTGGTGGATATGGATAGTAGGGGTAATTATGTGGTGGTGGTGGGTAATATGGTTGGTTAATTGGGTAATTTGGGTAGTTGGGATATTGAGGTGGGTAGTACGGTTGATTTTGCCGTGGATATGGTTGGTATGGGTGTGGTATAGGTTGTGGTTGAGGTGGAACCTCCCTTTGAGCCAAGTGCTCTTCTTCTTGATGCACTTGTCCTCTCATTGGTTCTTCTTCTCACATTTCATCTCGAGCTTCATTCATATTATTCTCCATATTGATTTGATTCAAACGAGCTTCTCTCCTTCTTCTTCGTAGGTCATTCTCAAGATCCGATTCAAAAGGTAGAAGATCTCCCCCTTGACTCCTTGTGTGCATACACTTAGAAAGAAACAAGTATCAAAACTCTCACAAAAGTATTGGAAAAATTGAAAACAAAGAACAGAAATCAAACAACCTAACAAACTATCCGTCTCCCCGGCTACGGAGCCAAAAACTTGTTTGCCCAAAAGGTGTTTATGTGCAAGTGTATACGATCGTTATCGTCGTGGCAAGTTTAACCAAGTTTATTATTTATCGAACACAGGGAGAGGGTGGATTGTAAGGTAAGATTATTGTTCCGAATTCGAAAACATAAAGCAAGTAAAGGGAATAAGGTATCTATCGTCTACTAGTGCGTCAAACAAGTATACTACCTATCACCTTGGGTTGCAAAGTGAGCAAGTTGTGTGAGAGGTGTATTAGTGTACTATCCTATGTTTCATGTGGTGAAGTATCACTTACTCATGCCATGAGGTATGGTACAATCAATTGGCAAGCCACTCTAACATGCAAAGGTCTCCCTAGATATACATTAGAGCCTCTAATTGTCTTTCTAGTTCTCTAAGGTAATTCTCACTATTTTAGGAATTTTAACAAACACTTAGCATGCAATGGCCTAATAACAAGAAGATTTAGGAAAATAGCCCAACTATCGTATGAGACTAACTCCCTAATGGCCCATACATCAATTATGCATTCTAAGCATTCATACAAACCATCAAAATAGAGAATTTATCATACAACATCTCAAAGCATTCATAAGATCAACATGGACACCACATTACTCCATAGGAGTCATACACTAACACACAAAGAAATTAGCCCATGGCTAATTTGGTAAACAAAATAGAAATTGAAGTAACTGCATTCATCATTATGCAGGAATTGAATAGAGTATACAAGAATTTACCTATTACAATGGAAATTGAAAAGATACAAATTACCTCTAAATGGTAGAAAACGATCTGGCAATGGAAATTGAAATTCAAACGGTAGAAATGTAACTCTATCTATTACAAGATTTCAGAAGCAAACAGATTGAAGATCCGTACGGTAGATCAAAAGTTATTGTAGAAATCGGAAGTAGAAATCTTAAGAACCAAAATGGAAACTACCTCTAACTTCTACTAATCTAGAAAGAGAATATGATGATGTGTGTAAATATAAGAGAATGAAAAGCCTCCTCTTGGAAATCTGATATGGAAGTATATATAGTACCCTTAAATCATTGACTAAGATGTCCTTCATTAAAACGCGCGAAAAACCGAAAATAGCCCTGCCGAGGTGAACTTTTATAACGCAAGAGCTTGTCGGCTGCCGAGCTCAATCTGCAGCCTGGTTGCGCGAGATGCACTCTTGTCGCACAAGAGCTTGGCATCTGCCGATCAGAGTGGTCACGCGGTCGCGCGCGTCTCCTGCCGATCCAGGGATAAGGTCGCGCGTAGGCTGCCGAACACAAGTATATGTACTGCCGATCAAGATACTTAGTGTCGGTCGATGCGCGACTTCCTCGTTTTCATCATATCTTGAGTTCTAGGGCTCCGATTAACTCGATTCTTCTTGCGTTGTGACCCTCTCTTCAAGCTCTTTGACATGAAATATTAATTTCTTCATTTTACTCAACTCCAAAATTCGGACCTTTCTTGATCTTGCTCCTTTCTTCCTCGTTTTCACCTACAATCACAACTTTCTAGCCAAAAAGGGTTAAATACACAAAGTACAGTATAATAGGGTCAAATATGAACATAATATCATCAAAAGCATAAAAAAATTAGTGCTACAACATGCAATTATGACCCTAATCAACTAGCTTGTCAATAAAGTAAACTACCTATCACTTTTGTGCAAAATGAGCAAGTGAGAGAGATATGCATTAGTGTACTATCTTATGTTTCATATGGTGTTGTATCACTTAATCACGCAATGAGTTATTGTACAATCAATTAGGCAAGCCTCCTCAACATGTAAAGGTTTCCCTATATACACATTAAGCTCCTATTGTAGTGCCTATTCACTAGGAATAGTTCCCACTATCCTAGGAATTTCATCAAACACCTAACATGCATTGACCTAATTACAGAAGTTTTAGGAAAAGAGTTCAATTCTCATATGAGATTAATTCCTTAATGGCCCAATTAATTAATTACACATGCTAACCATTCATACAAATCATCAATTAAGAGAATTGATCATACAACATCTCATATCATTCATAAGATCAACATTAGCACCACATTACTCCATAGGAATCATACACTACCACACAAGGGTATTAGCCCATGGCTAATTGGGAAAACAAATGAACAATTGAACCAACTACAATCATCATAATGCCGAAATTGAATTGACAATACTAAATCTTACCTATTACAATGAAATTGGGAAAGATACTACTTACCTTGTAAAGCTAGAAAATGATCGGACAATGGAAAACAAAATTCAATCGGTAGAAATGTAGCCCTAGTTGAGACGAGAATGTAGGAACAAACGGATAAATGATCAGAACGGTAGATCGAAAGTTATCGATAAAATCGTATGAAGAAATCTTATAAACCCAACTAGTAACTACCTAATTCTCTCTCTAAACTAATCTAAGACCTTGGAATTATTAAGATTATGACTAAGATGCCTTGAGAATCTGATCCTCGAAGTATTTATAGTGCCCACAATGTTTAGTCCAAAATGCCCTTCATTAAACGCGCGAAAAGACGAAACATCCCTCGAAATTGTGCCAAACCGGACTTCCACACGATTCCAAGCACGTAGCCACACGATCCGGGATCGTGCGTATGCTCGTTCGGACCATTGCTGAACGAAACAGAGAAATCCCGCATGAACCCGAGCTGGTCATCGCACGAGCCCTGGCTTGTGGTCACACGATCCAAGCTTGGTCTCGTTCGATCGATCTTCTACTTCCTCGTTTCCTTCATATCTTAAGTTTTAGAGCTCCGATTGACTTGATTCTTCTTCGGTTGCGACCAACTCTTCGAACTCTTGGACATGGTATATCATTTAACTCCATTGGATCAACTCACAATTTTGAACTTTTACGAACTTGCTCGTCTTTTGCCGGTTTTCCTTATTTTCACTACAAAACATAACTTTCTAGCAAAAAACGGTTAAATACACAAAGTATATCATTTTAGGGTCAAATATGAACATAAGCACATCAAAACCGTAGAGAAATGAATGCAAAATCATGTAATTATGACCCTACTCACACCCCCAAACTTGATTGTTGCTCGTCCTCGAGCAACAAAGCGATAAGATAGGGGAATAATTGTATCAATGAAGCATCAAGTACAAGATCAAATGCCATAGATTCATCACTCAATATCTAGCAAATGTAAGATACAATATCATACACTTAACTATCAAAATCAAATCAATTATCACAATATCAAGTCAATGAGTCAAGATCCTCACTAGATAAGTGTTTAGCTAAACCCTCAAGTGTTTAGGCTCTCTCATACATCACCCCACATACACATACTACCATAAGCTTGGCTCAAGTCTACATTCTCCACCACTTGATATGACAAATCATTCACACATCAATGAGGACTTTCATAAGGTTGTAGTGTTGGCTCTTTGGTAGGGAAGGAACATATGGATAAAAGTGACTAAGTATGATTAGTAAAGCATAGAAGGAGTCATGTAAAGATCATTCACCTCTTCATGCAATTTTGCACTTACTCTTCATGCTCTTTGAAAATCACACTTTCAAGGATCATTCTTCCCTTTTTTTGACAAGTTGTGATCATACTCACAACACAAGTCAAACTTGACCATAATTTTGCTAAAAGTCAACCTATTTCATTTCATGCAAGCACTTGCCTTTGAACCTTCTTTTCACATCAATCCATGCATACTTGAATATCTTTTAACTAACGCCACCAATTTCTTCATCAAGTCACCAATCTTCCTTCCTTCTTTTCACTCTACTAATCATAGGGATAAGAGAGTTCCAAAAAGGTAGGAAAATGGCTTAAAGTGTGGTTAGCCAAAGGAAAGGATTATAGGCACAAAATGGTAAACAATGGATTATAGGCTCATATGGGCAAAGTGGCTCAATATAAATCAAATAAATGCCTCAAATCATAGCATGTGAAATCATTATCTAATGTAGCCTCAAATAAGACCAAAGCCAAGTTCTAGAGTATAATGCACATGTGTGGAACTCACATCAAAGAATATCATTCGTTCAAGATTGAAACGGGCATCAAAAGCTCAAAACTCACGGGTATAGGGTGATCAAGACTCATATCATATCAATAATGCTCATATCATCGAAATCTCAAGAATCATAGAATCAAAAGTATCAAAGATAACACAAGAATCAAGAAATAAATCCATTACACCTATCATGACTTTTAATTCATCCACACAATCATAAATATATCTCATGCATCCACTACTCAAAGCAACATTAATCTCAAATTCAACAAGCAAAACAAGGCCTCATCCTAAGCATATAGTCCAAAACATCATAGGAACACTAAGAATCAACATAAGCATGGCATTGCAATGAGATTTGCAAAACGAACACCCCCCCCAAAATTTTTTGGACCAAGGGTCTAAAAAGTTTGGTATAGAGTGGAGAAAAGATCAAGAAATGCACAAAATAGAGCTCATTACTAAATAGCATCATTAAGAAAATCCAAGTCATTCATCATCCACTAAGCAATTCAACATATACCAAAGGATAGCACCCCCAAACTTGGCTAAGCCAAGTACTTCACCAAGAGAAAGTATACAATACCTCACTTCGTGGAACCATGATATTATGACAACATCCCTTAGACAATAGGCACCTACACAATCAAAAATACCAATCAATCACACTAACAACAATACAAGCTACAAAATAAACAACAAGGATGGGTTGCCTCCCATCTAGCGCTTGGATTTAAGGTCCCCTAGCCGGACGACTATTAAGCTCAAGTCAAGGTGGTTCAACATCACATAGCCTCCAGTAATTTGTCACTTCTTTTGGCATTGAATTATGGTAAAGCTTCAAACGATGTCCATTCGCATAGTGGTGCTCCCCTTTTTCATTCAATGGGGTCTTGAAGGTCGTACAATATGTGATTAGGGTCATAATTACATCTTTTTGCATCCATTTATATATGTTTTTGATGTTCTTATGTTCATATATGACCCTAAAATGATATACTTTGTGCATTTAACCCTTTTTGGCTGGAAAGTTATGTTTTGTAGTGAAAATGAGCAAAACCGGCAAAAGACAAGCAAGTTCATAAAAATCCAGAAATTATGATTTAATCCAATGGAGGCAAATTATATACCATGATAAAGAGTTTGAAGAGAGAGTCGCAACGGAAAAAGAATCGAGTCAATCGGAGCTCTAGAACTCAAGATATGAAGAAAAGAATAAGTCAAGGGTAGGACCGTGCGGCTTTGCGCCATCAAGCCGGGTTCGTTCGACCACAAGAAGCGGTTCTTGCGAAGGGCTCTGGTTCATTCAAGGTGGAGCTGCATGAACGCGTGCACGAATCGCTTCGTTCGGCCACATGGGTAGGACCGTGCGGCTTTGCGAAATTTGAATTTTCAGGGGCATTTTCATCTTTCTGGGCGTTTTAATGAAGGGCACTTTGGACTAAACATTGTGGGGACTATAAATACTCAAGGATCAGATTCTCAAAGGAGGATAATTCATTAGTTAGTTCTTAGATTAGTTTAGAGAGAGGTTAGAGGTAGTTTCCAAGTTGGGTTAATGTAGATTTAATACTTCTCTCTACAATTACTTTTGATCCAACCATTGGATCTTTAATCTGTTTGTTCCATTAGCTTAGTCTCGTTATTAACTACAATTCTATGGTTTGTTTTATGATTTTGAGCTATGGATCAAGACTTAGCATTTTCAAGGTTTGATGATTGTATTTCAATTCCGTTTACATTTGGTACGTTCTCTTGAATTCTATTGTTTTACTTCATAATCATGTTGTTTAGAATGTTAATTGTAGATTTTCATTACCAATTAGCCATGGGCTAATTCCTTGTTGCATGGTTGTATGAATACTATGGTGAATTTAGTCTCTTGTTAATCCTATGCATGAATTAGTGATCTTGATGGATTAGTTCTCTTATTAATGATTTGTATGAATGCTTGGGATGTTTAATTGGAATGTATGGCTTATATGTTTTAGCAATGAAGTGAGAATTGAGCTATAAGAACTTAATGCATACCAAGTGTTTGATATTTGGCTTGTATGACCAATGAGAATTGCATATTAGTCTAGATCTCTTAATTAGAGTGTTAGGAGTTGTAGAGAGATCTAGACACCTAATAGAGCCCTTACTTTGTGTTGTAGAGAGATCTAGACACTAGTTGGCTTGACTAAGACACCAAGAGACCTTTTGCATGCTAGGATGGATAGGACACTAGAGGAACCATAGTAGGATTACTTCCATGCACACACACCACTCACTTGCTCATCTCTAAGAGGTGATAGTTAGGATTTACTATTTCTTGCTTGATTTAATAGATAGAAAACATGATCTTTTCTTGCTTTCCTAGCTATCCACCCACCTTTCTAAAAATTCATTACTTGCTTGATATCACATCGTTTCCCTGTGTTCGATATTTAACTTGGTTAACTTGCCACGACAACAACGACCACGTACACTTGCGAGGAAATCATACATGATTTTGGCAAACAATATGCCCATAGAGCATCGTCCAACTTAAGTGCCCAATCCTTCCTATTAGAACTCATGGTCTTCTCTAAGATAAGCTTGATTTGGCGATTTGACACTTCCGCCAATTCATTAGTGAAGGTGCTGGTGCGTGTGATTGAAAATGTTTTATAGAAGTGTTGTTAAAAATGTCGACAACATAAATGACAACACTACACAGCGGAAGACTTAAACGCACACTTTTGCAAAGGGATATCAAAATTTTCATAGGCTATACAAAATGTATAGACTATGCTGCCTCACTAGCAGAGAAACTTCACTATAACTTGTAGTGACACAAATACAAGGTTTACACAAGAAACCAAAATTCAAGGCCGCGCAAGACCTACACAATGATCTAAATAAGACCTATAAGAATAGACCTAAACAAAACCTAACACGTCTACGTTCAGCCGAACGGATTGTTAGATCAAACAATGAATGTTGTGAACAATGCCGAGACTAATGTTCCCAACATTCTGATGAACCGTGTATAACCTAGAATCTAGTGAATGACACATGATCCGTTCAACTCTGAATTATACTTTTCGGTCATACATTGAAATGATGAAGTGGTGCTCTATTTATAGACGTGAATAATGAGCTCTCCACTCCATGATGAAGCCAAGTAGTGGGCTTCAAAATAACCGCCCATAATGATAACTTCCAAGTTAGTGGGTATCTCTCTACTGAAGCAATGGAACCGCCTGATGTTCTAGAACCTTCTGGGATCTTCACGTCTTCAACTGACATGCCTAGACAAATAACATAAGATGGAAAAATAATTAGGAAAGTTAGTAGAAAGGACGAATTCTGATGTTATCTAAAATGATGGCAATACATTGCATAACATTTTTTGTCAACATCAACAATCTCCCCCAATTTGGCCTTTCTACTACAACACACTAATGTTGATCATAATAAAATAAATTTGATTAAAATTGATTAGAGTTATGTAGACGAAATGATAAAATTTTTATCAAACGAAGTGATGAAAAATTTTATTCGAACCAAATAAAATAAAGCAAGTAAAAAGATAGTTTCGTGGACATAAAGCACAACATAAGGTGCTTATGGACCAAAAGGTTAACTATCAACCAAAACAAGTTTTCCGGACATAAAGCACAACATAAGGTGCGTATAGACCAAAAAGATAACCATAAACCAAAACAAGTTTTCCGGACATAAAGCACAACATAAGGTGCTTATAGACCGAAAGGATAACTATAAACCAAAACACAAATTAGAGCATATAAATTAAAAACAAAATAGAGAAGGTTCATAAAGCATACAAACTATGCTTTTGACCTAGCAAAACATGAAAAAGAATAGCCTAATCTAAGAACTGTTTTTAGGCTATCAACAATATAACAACTTTAAAATAAAACAGAGTCTAAGCATAATAATGAAAATTCAAAAAAAGTAAAGGAATAGCTGCAACAACAAGGACAGGCACAAACTCCCCCATACTTCGAACATCATCATCATACAAGCTCAAGTTTGAACATCATCTTGATGTTCAACTGCATCTGGATTCAGGACATCATCAGGAATAGGTTGTGTGACCCCAACCTCATCAGCAACCACCTCAGCAACAGTGTATGCAACAGCCTGCCTTAATATGTTGGCATCATCTTGAACAACATTATCAGCAACAGCTTCATTTCCTGGTTCATCTGGATCTACATCAACATCCATGTCCTATAACTGTACTCCCCCAGAATTTGTGCGTTCAGCATTTGCATCAACATCAGGAGCAACTCCCCCTGTTGGAGTGGAAAGGAGATTCTCCCAAAATGCTTTTCTGATCTTCAAATCCTCCACATTTGCTAGAAAATTATTAATTATAGTCTGCAAAGAGGAAATTTGATCAAGAATATAAGAGGGAGTTAGTTGGACAGAAAGAATGGATCCTCCAGGTGACATGTTGGCATTAATGTTGCCAACACGTTCAGCGGCATGTGAGGCAGAAGGTTGGTTCTGATCAGTGTTGGCTGGATTCACACCGGGCAAAGGAACATCAATCACCCTTGGTCTACTGAGCAAGGTGTGAGAGATTCTGAAGCTTGCTTGAAAGCTACTGATTATTTCATTTGCTGGCCTAACAAATTCCTTATCTTCTAGCAATAAAGAGATCAAACATGGGTAGGGAAGCAACCCTTTCCCAGAGATAGGACCAGTACAGCTCAGCATATTTCTGAATATTGTTTGCCCCAAATCAAACTATATAATATGAATTTTGTACAAAAGGACAGCTTGTTCCTTTGTCAAAATTGTAGTATTAGTTGAAGGCAACCAATTATAAACAACCAACTTATGCAGGATAGAGAACAAACTTGTCAGCTTGGAAGCACTAAGCCTATTCACCCAAGTAGATACCAAACCACCAGTCAGCACAGAAATCACACCATTCATATCTTCAATTACAGGTTCAACACAATTTCCAGATTTCAGAACACCATTAATCACTCTAGGATTCAACATTATTCTCACATTCCTAAACCAAGTAGTGCCATAGAACTTAGAGTTTTCCCTTCCAGTATGTGCATGCAAGTTAGCATAAAACTCATAAATTTATTCAACAAAATATGGTTTAGCACAAGTCACAGAGTATAACAACATTCTATCCTCCAAATATCTCACAATCCCATGTTTTTCAAAATCAGAAACTTTGATCAATTTCTCAGAAACAGCAGCCTAGACTTAATCTCCTTATATCTCTTGTTTCAACATTATGATACTCCTCATCCTTATCAGACCTAGCATCATCATCATCATTACCAGAGTTAGAATGTACCTGAACCTCTTCATCTTGATAAGATGAATCTGAGTGTTGTTCAGAATGTTGCTCATCATCTTCTGATCTTTCAGACCCTGATGTTGCCATCGGAGACATCTTCAGCAGCATTCACGGGAACATCATGCAGGTCAATCTTTTATATCCCTTTCTCTTTATTTGATGATCTTTTCTGAGCAATGTACTGATTCAAAGGAATGTTCATGCTGGAATCAGTCTCCTCTGAGCTTTCTTTGTTTCCAGTTGGAGCAGGGGAGGCTTCATTCTCTTCATTCTCGCCAAAGACCTTGATAGGATTAGAAGCAATCCCATCTTCAAGTACCTTTCTTCTCTTCTCAGAATAGTTTACTCTCTTTCCCATTGTCCTGTAAGAAACGCTTCGTTTACCACCAGGAGCTGTGGACTTTCCACGGCCACGACTATGAACTTTTTGGAGCCGTTCTCCCAGTTGGAGAGATTCGCTGGAGCCCTCAGAGTCGCCGGACCCACTGTCCGAGTCAGTTTCTCCCTCTGATGCTCATTCATCGACATAGTCTTCTGGGTGCGCCATTCTTCTCACTGGTTCCAAGTCAATCAAACTCCACCCCACAACGATTACAGGTGTAGTCGTTTGAAGGCAGAGTTGGTTGTAGGCAGCAACCATATCATCCATCGTCGCGTCCGCTGGAAGTTTAATTTCAATTGGACATATTTCCGGTTCCTTTGGTGTGGGTTTTGAAGTTTCAGGAACAGTAGGTGTTATGGAAGAAGAAGGAACCATTTCGGCTTGGATTGAGTGAGGATTTGTGAAGGTAAGAGTTTGAGGGGCAGCAGGAATCGGTACTTCCATCGAGCCAATGGTAATCGACGGTGATGTTGGTGCCGATGCCTGGGCATTTTCAGTAGTATTCTGGGTTTTTGGTGAGGTAGCCATGGAAGCAAGTATTTTCAGAGAGTTGTCTTGGGATGTTGAATTCGAATGTGATGATTGTGAAGATGCAGGGCTTTCGGTCGTAGCCATCTAATCGAATCAGAGAGGAAAATAATATTAAAATAATGAAACATTAAATATAAACTTAAATGAAAGGATGGAGATGAAGTGATACTACACAAGTGAACAAATAATACCTTTTCCAATCTAATGCAAACAAATGAATTAACTTAGGCAATAATTAATATAAGGTATAAATGATATGAAAAATGAGGTCTAATTTATAGAGATGTGAATTGGAGGTTAATTTCGAAATTTTTCAGCTTGAAGAGCACTACCCATAATTGTGATGTGGTGGTGTAAAACCACCCATCATTTCGAAAAATAAGGAAATGGGTTGATTTTGGAAAATAAAATTAAATAACTACCGATTACACTACACATAATTAATTAAATAAATTCAGAGAATTAATTCACATAATTAAGACTTAATAAAATTAATATTAAGAAAATAAATAACTATCAAAGACTTAGTCCAATTTTCGTGCCCTAACAAATGTTGTCAAATATGTCGGCACACACACATCTCAACACGGATTTTACATGAATTTGCTTCTTTAGTGTTGCCCCAATTTTTTTTTTACAAAACACTATTTTAGTTCATATTGATCCATCTTTTCAAAAGAGAGCATCGTAGTAGTCAACTCCGTGTCCCATAGTTACTCAATGGATTATGAACAAATTAATGCAATTTTCATCACCTTTTGAAAGAGATCATCGTAGTCGCGAGCTCCGTGTCCCATATTTACTCAGTGATTTAGCATCTTTTAGTGTATATTTTTAACGGCATTTAAGAGATGTGTGTCCAGGACTTTCAAATGTTCCAACAAGTAAGTACGAAAATAATAACACATCTAATCAAGTTATAAAGTAACTGAAATATAAAAATACTTAGTCAAAATTATGAGAACTAATAAATGTTGTCACAAATGTTGTCACCATTTGCTACAACACTCGTCATAATTTTAATTAATAGTGCATAGACAAAGAGATTTCTTAAGAGATGAAAATCTTTGGTCATCAAGGGCTTTTGTAAAAATGCCCGCAAGTTGTTTTTCAGTAGAAATATATTCTAACTTCACAATTTCTTTCTCTACAAGATCTCGAATAAAATGATGCCTTATACTAATATGCTTAGTTAATGAATGTTGCACAGGATTTTTTAGATATTAATTGCACTAGTGTTATCACACATAACAGTGAGCATTTCACAATTTAAACCATAATCATCAAACATTTTTCTTAACCAAAGTAATTGAGTACAACAACTCCTTGTTGCAATATATTCTGACTCGGCCGTGGATAGAGAAACACAATTTTGCTTCTTGCTATGCCAAGAGATTAAGTTGTTTCCCATGAAGAAACAACCTCCACTCGTGCTCTTTCTATCATAACTATCTCCTGCCCAATCAACATCATTATAACCTAGCAAGGAATTATTAGTATTTTTGCTATACCAAATACCAAGATCACATGTGCCGGCAACATATTTGATAATCCTTTTGATGGCATTTAAATGTGACTCTTTTGGATCAGCTTGGTATCTTGCACATAAACATACACTAAACATAATGTCCGGTCTACTAGCAGTTAGGTATAAAAGACTTCCTACCATTGATCTATATAATGTTGGGTCAACATTTTTGCCAATATTATCTTTAGACAATTTTTGAGATGATCCAATAGGAGTTTTCATGTGTTTAGCACTTTCTAAACCAAATCTTTTAACCAAATTCTTTGCATATTTACTTTGTGAAAAGAAAATTCCATCATTAAGTTGTTTGATTTGAAGACCTAGAAAGTAATTCAAATCACCAACCATGGACATTTCAAATGTTGATGTCATTTCATGCACAAAGTCTTTCAACATATAATCACATGTAGAACCAACCAATGTCATCAACATATATTTGTGCAATCAAAATTTTAGAATTAACATGCTTGATGAATAAAGTTCTGTCAGCTTCTCCTCTTACAAAACCAATTTGAATAAGAAAATCAGTTAACCTACCATACCAAGCTCTAGGAGCTTGTTTAAGACCATATAAAGCCATTTGCAATTTAAAAACATGGTTAGGAAAATCTGGATTTTCAAATCCTTTAGGTTGCTCAACATATGCTTCTTCATTTAAAATGTCATTTAAGAAAGCAGCTTTAACATCCATTTGATGCAATTTAATATTAATGAAACATGCAATTGCAGGTAATAGTCTTATAGACTCAATTCTAGCTAAGGGTGCAAATGTTTCATCAAAGTCAATTCCCTCAACTTTAGTATAGCCTTGAGCAACTAATCTAGCCTTATTCCTAACAATATTGCCAGATTCATCAATTTTATTTTTGTATATCCATTTAGTTCCAATCACATTAACATCTTCGGGTCTAGGAACTAAAGTCCATACTTCATTACGCTCAAATTGATTTAATTCCTCATGCATGGCATTTACCCAATTCTCATCTTTTAATGTTTCATCAACATTTTTAGGCTCAACTAAAGAATGGTAACATTCATGATTCACAAGATTGCATTTAGAAGACATGCATATGGATCTTACCACATTACTTACGCTCATCTTCCCTCTTGTTTGAACTCTAGAGTATTGTTCTCCAATGATTTGATTTGATGGATGATTTTTCAGTATGCGTGAATACGGAGTTTTATCAAAAATATTTGGATACTCTATAGGTTCTGACTTTTTAGTTGATGTTGTCTCAAATGCTGGCACATTTTGAGCAAAATTTCTTTTTTGGTCAGAATCTATAGGTTTTGAAATTTCAACCAAATCAGTAATATCCTCTTCAAAGTTTGTTCCTGCAAAACTAGAATCATCATCAAACACAACATTAACTGATTCTTGCACAGTGTCAGTTTTCAAATTGTAGATTCTATAGGCTTTACTATTTCTAGAGTAGCCTAAGAAGAACCCTTTATCACTTTTTGAATCAAACTTATGCAATTGATCCCTATCATTCAAATGTAGCAAACACAACAAAAAACATGAAAATACTTCACATTTGGTTTCTTATTATTAAGGATCTCATATGGAGTTATTTTGGAATTAGTTCTAAGATAGACTCTATTAGTAATATGACAAGAAGTATTTAAAGCTTCAACCCAAAACCTTTTAGATAAATGTTTTGATAAAAGCAAAACCCTAGCCATTTCTTGCAAAGTCCTATTCTTTCTTTCCGCAATTCCATTTTGTTGTGGGGTTTTTGGTGAAGAAAACTCTTGTATGATACCCTTATTTTCACATAATTCAGTAAACAAAGCATTTTCAAATTCCCTACCATGATCAGACCTAATTCTCTTTACTTTGGTATTGAAAACAGTCTTGAATCTTTTATAAAGAATTTTAAAAGCATTAAAAGTTTCTGATTTGTCTTTTAAAAATTCTACCCAAGTGTATCTAGAGTAATCGTTAACAATAACAAAAGAATACTTTTTCCCACCAATACTCTCAGTTTCCATAGGACCCATCAAGTCCATATGTAAAAGTTCAGAACAATGTGTTGTCGAACAGTGTTCCAACATTTTATGTGACACTTTGATTTGCTTACCCTTTTGACATGCTTCACAAACCTTGGTTTTGTCTAACTTTAAAGAAGGGAGACCTTTAACAGCATCAAGTCTAATCAAATCATGAATGCATCTATAATTAGCATGACCAAGTTTTTGATGCCAATGAGTATTTTCATCTAATTTCACACTATTGCACGTTTCATTCGATTCAATCAAATAACAATTGTCTACAGACCTATTACCAATCATAAGACACTCATCATCATTATTGAGCACAGAGCATGAATTTTTATCAAATTTAACATGCAAATCATCATCACATAATTGACTTATACTAATCAAATTAGCACGTAAACCATCAACATGCAACACATTGGTTAACTTTGGAAAACCATGAACATTTGTTGGTCCCTAAAGAAGACTTTGAGTCTTCTTGTTTTGAAAACAGCTGACTTTACAATCAGCTGAGTGCGCAGTGATTTTGTGTGCGGAAAATGTTTTAAATTATATCCTTTTAATGAAAACCTTTTATTTAGTGCAGCAAGTAGGAGTAATTAAAATAAAGCAAGTAAAAGACACGAGATTTATAGTGGTTCGGACCAACTGTCCTACATCCACTCTCCTCAAACCAAATTGGACTTGAGGGACTATCTACTCACTTACTAACTTTCTTCCTTACAACTTTCAAGAGAAAACTCTCTTACAACTCTTGTTAGTGCACACTTTCATCTAACTTCTAGACTTCTACAAAGTCTTTAAAATGATAAATAAATATGTAGGGTTGTGTGAGTACAAAGAGAATTGTGTAGCGATTCTACTAGTTGATCTTGTGTAAAAACTTATATAAATATTCTCTATGGTACTCATATTTATAGGTGTCAAATACTAGCCGTTAGAGTTGACTAGAATTTGAAATCCCTATAAATATGTAATCAATCAATCAAAGTGATTGATTGATTCTTGATCTCCAAGTTGATATCTTTCCATCTTGGCTTGATTGATTCTTGATCTCTAGATTGATATCTTTCCATCTTGGCTTTGATCTTCAATCTAATTTAACTTGATTGATTGCCTATGATTCTGGAAATCATGTTGCTGTGATCTTGTCCCCTTGACATGATTGACTTTCTGTAAATAGATCTTCTATGCAACAGCTTCAGACTACCTCAGCTGCTGTTGGTGGTCCTCGTCTGATATGTTCAGGGCTCAGCTGGTATGTTGAGTCATAGCTGTCCTGAACGTGTCTCAGCTGATCTGGGTGCTCCTCTGCTGATTTTGTCCTCGTCTAATTTCGGCACCTCAGCTGGTCTGACATCAGCTGACCTGGACCTCAGCTGATCTGACATCAGCTGACCTGACATCAGCTGATATCTAGCACCTCAGCTGACCTTCACCTAAGCTGACCATCCTTAGCTGATCTGACCTCAGCTGATCAGCTGACCTCCCATGATCATCTGGTTTTAATGGCATCAAAACATAAGGGATTTCCCAACAACATTCAAGGTACCTTTACCAATTATTTTTCCTTTTGAACCACCTCCATAGGTAACATTTCCACCATCATGCATTTTATAATTTGTTAGAAATTTAATATCACCAGTCATATGTCTAGAACATCCACTATCAAAATACCATAGACCAGGAATGCATGCTTTTAAGGAGGTATAAACAACATTACATTTCATATCAGACTCACTGACTTTTTCATGATCATGTTGTTGAATATGTTGTGTTTTACCAGGCAACATATTACAAGACATTTTAGATTCCTTGTATTTAAAACAGTAAGGACGAATATGACCCTTCTCATGACAAAAATGACATACAAAATCTCTAGGATGAGAAGTAACAGATTTACTATATCTTGCCTTAACAAATTTTATGGGCATATCATTTTGCATGATTTTTGTAGAGTTAGAATCATACCCAATACCTTCTTTACCTACATTCGAAGTAATCAATGCATCTTGTAATTTTTCTGCACCTTTGGTAAACTTTTTGAAGCTTAAGGTTGTGCTTTCTAGTTATTTTTTCAAGTTGCATATTTCTAGATCATTTTTAGTAAGTAATATTTCCAATTTTGCTACTGAATGCTTTAAGTCATCATTCTCTTTGATGATTTGTTGAATATCAACATGTTCTTCACCTGAAATATTCATCTCTGAAAAAAAACTCATTAGACAACTTTCATCTGGACTGATTTTGTTTTACGTTGTCACAAATGTTGGCACATTTGTTTCAACATCAGACTCAAAATTGTCCAGTAAATCATCATTAGTATCATCAAAAAGAATTCTAGCAGAGAAAGCAAATTCATCATTTTTCTAAATGTCAGGTTCATTATCAGAATCATCACTCAAGGTAGTATTAAAATTCAATTTCTTTCTAAGCAAGGTGTTAGCACATTCATTAGCATAATGACCATATCCAGTACATGCATCACACCTAACATTCTTTCTATACTCAGGATCGAATTTAGGTTTATTACTCCTATTAAACTGTTTTGATCAATTAAAACTTTCTTTCTTTCCAAACATTTTAGGAGTAGAAGTACTTTGATTCCTATTCTGAACATTTACTTTTAACCTATTAGCTCTATTTTTAAAAAATGAATTGAACTGCTTGGTTAATAAAGAAATGTTGTCGGAAGTGTCAGAACATATTTCAGAACATTCATCATCCGAATCAACTTCAGTAATAAAAGAAATGTTTTTAGAACTAGAAGCATCATTTTTCAAAGCAACAACCTTTTTATCAAAATTAACTACATCTCTTTTCTCAAAATCCATCTCATAAGTTTTTAAAATACTAATCAATTCATTAAGACTTATAAGATCAGTGTTTTTGGCTTCTTCAATAGCATAAATTTTTGCATCAAAATGTTTTGGTACGGTTCTTAAAACCTTATGGACTAATCTTGTATTAGAGATAGGTTCACCCAATGAATGTGATTCATTAGAAATCTCAGTGATCCTTTCACTATACGAAGATATATCCTCATCATCTTTCATTTTAAGATTTTCAAATTTTGTACCTAACATTCTAAGCTTAGTTCTACGAACACTCTCAG